>JBBPMK010000525.1:0-14845 GCA_038090295.1 Boletus semigastroideus | reverse complement strand
GTCCCGTTTGTTTGTTTCCCTCGTAGAATCACAGTTCCTTGCCCAATCGCATGTATGGGCTTGTTTCCCAATCCTTGGACAATCCGGTTGCTCAGCATTTTATACGTCGCGAATGCGTCTCGCTGCGCGCAGATATGCACGGTTGCACCAGAATCCGCAATCCAAGAATAAGCAGAAAGGGTGGCATTTACAGCCGTTGACATTTCATCATCGCTATCGATGATTACATGGGCGTGCTCGTCATTTAAGTCATCGTCCGAATTTGGATCAGGTGCGGCATAATGAGCTCGCCCTTTTCCTTTACTCTTTGGCGCGGGCTCGTTGCGGTCCCTGCTGCCACTAGTAGTCTTTCCCTTGCCCTTATTGGCAGGGTTCCTCCAACAGCTCGAATCCTTATGTCCGAGTTTGTTGCAAATGTTGCATTTGGGTTTCCCTTTGAATCGACAATCCGAGGTGGCGTGATTCGTGCGCTTGCAGATTCCACATGCTTTCTTCGACTGGCTGCTCGCTGCGAAAGCCGATCCATCGCCCTCTTTCCTTTTGCGGCGTTGATACTCCTCGGCGATGCGTGAAATGAGTTCTTGCACCGTAAGCGCAAAAGCGCGTGTCAGTTCTAGTTGCTGGGTGGCGCTTCGGAATCCAAGATACGACTGGGTCCAGCCTTCCCACGAGCGAGGCAATGAGTCGATTAGAATATCTTTAAACTCTTTGTCCGGCACATGGTCTCCTTTGGCAGTCATCGTCTGACGCATGTTGGAGAGCTTGTTGAGATGCTCAGGGATGTCGGTATCTTCATCAGCCTCCGTATGATAAAGTGCTTTCCGCGAGAATTGCCCAGATAGGGCATTGTTAGGCTGGTGGATGGTAGTGAGTGCTTGCCACATTTGGGCGGCTGTATCGCAGGAACGGATGTGGACGATCTGGTTTCGCTTTACTGTAGTGGCGATAAGCTCCTGAGCGTATCGATCACGAGCGATCCATTGTTTGGCCGCATGTTCCTCCTGTGGCTTTGGCATGGTGCCGGAAGTGACGTCGAATACTTCTCTCCGGGTCAGAGCGATCTTCATACAGAATGACCATTCTACCCAGTTGTCGTTGTCGAGTTTCTCTAGCTTCGTAGGGAAGCCAATGGAGGGTGGGGCGTCTGGTGTGGATGGATTGGGATTAGGGGTAGTTAGGGGTAGTGCACTGGTAGGCACAGCGAAGGAAGTGGGAGCAGCGAGAGCAGGCTCAAGAGTATTGTTTGCCTGGTTCGCGGAAGAGGGTGCAGGCGGTAGGGGCGGTGGCTGTTCTGATGGCTGGGTTGGCTGTGACATCACGGCAAGATAGTGATGTTTGATAGTGATGGCGTCTGTTTTTAGGGTCCGAGCGCGGGGCTCATAACCTGTTGCAAGACAGGGATATGCGAGAGGCGATAGTCGGACTCAAGGATCAGACGTAGTGACCCCTCTGTGGGGGCGAGAGGCAACGTAGATAGATGGTGCTCCTAACCTACGACTCGATCTATATACCGTAGCTACTGAATGGCTCAGATAATCAATATAGTCGAGTGGCTTATACACTCGCTCTCACTTGACTGTGGTCGGGTTGCTATTGGGCATTGCCCAATTCCCAACATCTTACATAACCGTTGGCACGTTGGTCTACGGCTGAGCGCTGAACCTGACTTTCGAGTCACGCCGCGTTCCGACCATCAAGAACTTATCTGTTGATCGTGAGTTTTGCTACTGCCAGTGCTTCAGTGCATTCTTAGTCATTTATACTGACCGTACTGCCATACGTTCCACAGTTTCCTGCTCGCTTCATGCGCTGGGGACCTACCTCTCGGATACCTTATGACCTCTGGATATGCTATCGCCATCTTGGTCGTGTTCGTTACTTCCAAATTCTTCGTCATTCGACCAGTCAACATACCCACTCCACGTCCGTTACTTTACATACCAATAAATTTGACAACTGCACCAATCCTCGCTATCGCGTTACTATGGGCTGCCCAATGCCTTGATCCAATAGTCGTCCACAATGGGATTGTAGGGACAGAAGATGTCAAACCTTACAACATTGTCATCCATTTTTTCTCATTGGCCTATATAGGTATCACTGCCTGCCACGGCATTTTGGGTCAGCAATATGTGCAGGCGCAATGGACGGCAGCTGTATCTTTACTTTTATGTCATGTTCACCCTTCTCTCGACCCTGCTAGGGAACGATCGAGTGATCCATTCTGGGGTTGCGTTTCTGGCATATTTCTCGCAGAACTCAACTCACTGGCATGGGTTATGGCAGCCGCGAACACCGCCACTATCGTGATGTCTGTAAGAAGTCCAACAAATGTATGTATTCCCACAGAAACAGGACCCACGCTGAGTGAGCCCACGAAAGGTTGTCATATGCGAAGGTTTTGGTGTCAACGAAGCTGCCTTCACAGCATACACTACCCTTCCCTTCGTCGCTTGCAACGTCCTTTGTTTCATTGCACTGGCATTCCAGTATAGGAGTCAGGTCCTACGGAAATTAGCTCACACCGCTCATCGAGACCCCCAGTCAGCCCTTCTAGACCCCGTTGGGGCCTGGGTCGGCAGCGTTATGCTCGGCGCAACCCTCATTCTCTGTCTCGTCGTGAGTCTCTTTGGAATAAACATCTGGATGATCAGTTTTCCGTTCGCTTCGGGAAAGTTTCTATTCGACCTGACGTGGGATCATTACCGCTACATCCATGGTATTCCGACGTTGGGTCGAACCTCATATGAGGCAGACCGGGAAAGACTTGACAGAGTTTGCGCGGTCGAGATGCAGCAACCCACAGAAACCAGCCGTTGGCGTTCCTCACCTCCAGATGTGGACATGCTACCGTCTTTCCACTCGATGCTGCCGCCATCGAGTCCCAAACGGAGCCGCGAACGCTGGGTCCGTCAAAGAGCCGACGCTCTCTCAAATCTTCTTTGACGACCAGCGCACTCCGGGGTGGACTCGATCCTCAAAATTTCAAGGCAGATCACGTGGAGCCCCAGGCAGGCGGGGAAAGGTTCCGTGCAGGTTTTTCGGTCGAGATGCAGCGACACGCAGGCGGCTGCACCTCTTGTTCGTTGACCAATTCGAAAATAATATTACCTCTGCCAACTCATGAAACCGTCCTCCAGTCTCAGCTGTACACCGTGCAGATTCAGTCAGAGAGAGAGCCGCAAAATTAAATTTTAGGCTGCGTGCAGGCCGAAGCAGGCGGGGAAATTTCGGTTCCGCAACAGCTTGGTTGCACTTCGCGTCGATCTTCGTCAACGGGTTCAAAAGAAACAGCGTCTCTTCATCTTGACGTCGAATGCGACCCTGGCTCGCTTTCGAATACCCTACAGATTGAGCCCCAGACGAAGCTGCAGATGTTGGGTTCCACGGCGACCCGGACAGACTGGGAAAGACTTAGTGAAACTTGTACGCTCGAAAGACAACAACGCCGAGATTTTTGCACCTTGCGTCGTTCCTCATCAACCGATTCAAAGGAAATAATGTATCTTCAACCTTGCATCGAAAACGACCTCGGGTGGCATCCGGACACCCTACAAGTTGAGTCGAAGATTAAGCCGCGAATGCTGGTGCCCGAGACGGACGGGGACCGGCCTGACGAAAGTCTGGCATGTGAGAAACACTACGGAGGAGAGAATGCCTCTCATCGTTCCTCGCCTGTTAATCCTGTCGAAGTTGCAGAGCGAATTCCGTCCTTTCTAATTAACGGGGAAATCACAACCCGTTTGCACCCCGAGATCCCATGAATCGAGTCCAATATGAGGCCACCGTTGTTGGATCAAAGGTTGTCGAAGGCGGAGAGGGAAGGGCTCCATGGAGGCTCTGTGGATCATAATCCCCCACATCATGCTTCGCCTATTCAAGTCAGAAGAGTGTCGTCTCTTCTACATCACGAGGAAACCGCTCCCCAGTCGCGTCTCGAGGCATTCAAGGACATTCTTTACCATGCACTGTACTTTTTATCACCGCCCTCCCAAAGTTACCTGTCAATCTCGTACTCTTTGCATTCTCTCAGTTCATCCTCATCGACGCACTGGATCACCAGGGGTGGGTGTATGTCTTTGCCTAGTGGTTCATTCGAGCGTCTCGTAATCAAATACACTCTACCGTCTGGTTGATTGGCATTGCCGGTGTCATTCTTTGCAACGTCTCCGGAACCAACATTGGCACCACCATCCTCCTTACCAAAGTTGTTCGTGCAACCCCGCTTTCGGACGATGCCGACCGCGCCGCTGCCATAGCGCTTGCCATAGTCTCGAACGTTGGAGCTGTCAGTTTCACCTATTCAGCTTCGCTAGCAGATCTGCTTCCGCGAGTCACCATGGATCAGAAGCGGATGCACATGAGGCATATGGACTTTGCTCTTTGAAACCTTACGCAAATGTTGATTATGACGACCGTGGGGCATGGGATCGTTTCTGAAGAGATGGCAGACTTGGCACACGTTACCTGATTCAATTACTTGTATCTTTCAACTTGTCTTTTACTACTATCTGCGAGCCAAGTATGTACACTGAGTATTCGTATTCCTGGACGGAGACCAAGAAATCGTGGGAAGCGCATGCCTTGTCACCGGGAATGGTCGACATAGGCTAGGGAACCCTTACTCTAGGCGTTCCTTGTGGGTAAGCATGGTCGTCCAGCAGTAGCACGTGATGTTGGTGGATTCCGAACAACAAGACCTCTGTAAATGTACGCATCTATGTTCTCTAATGATAAGTGGGTAGATGGAAAAAGTCGCATTTTCTATGATGAACTCAAGGCAACGTCGACACGGGCGTACGCATCTCCACTCCACGTCCCCGGCGATAATGCAACGGAAGACCCACCCCATCGATATGGTATCGTTCTCCAACCAATTCCTTGACCGCGACCATCAATTTATCCAGGCGCATCATGATGCTAAAGGCAGTCGACACCCCGACACAAAAGTTCCTGCGGTCCGCATGGTGATTTATGGAACGCGCAACGAAAAAGGTAGTGACGTACATGTACTGCAAGCTCTCGAGCGTTTCTTTCGTCAATACTTTTGGCAGCCCAAAGTCTTCTTCCGATTCTTCGTGTACGACATTCAGACCGTGACGGCGTTCCATGAAACGATTGAGAAGCGGACACGGCGTTACCTGCGGAAGAGGGATGCCGGTTCGAAGAGAAAACGAGATTAAACCTAACAGGGCTGGCCAAGGAGCTTCACAGAAGGAAATGGAAACCACGTACTCATGACGGCCAATACGTCGCCCTCAAAGTCTGCATCTGATAACCGCGTCCGCTTCAGGAACGCATGCGCCCAGGCAGGTTCCATTTGCTCCAAGACGGTTATCAAGTGGGACAATAAATTCGAAATTTGGCTGTGCAAACCTTCCATCAGCAACGGAATCACACTTGCCGAGGAGAGAGACACCACACATCTGGAGTTCCAGAACCCGTTGGTACCTCTTGGCGGGCCATTCACCCCGAAGCGAAAACTATTGGAAATTATCGCGTGACTAAAATCGTCGCGAGGGAAGATACACTTGCCTCGTACACGGCATTTTCTTTCAAGACGATAGACCTCTTTAACTTGTTTAGAATGGCAAGAATGTGATGGAGGATCACAGCTGTCTCGCCCTCCCTCTTCGTGTTTGCAAATGAGATAATAGAACAGTACACGGACCCGATCTCTGCGGTAGCAGTAGCCAATGTCTTGCGTTGATACAGACGAATCGTCGTCGACGGAGGAAGGAACGAGAAGATGCTACACAAGCAGTCAGCATGCAGGTATTTTCACGAGCAAGCACTTGCCTAGCGGCCAATACACCGACTATAACAAGGACAAATCGTCTCTGTTCATGGAGTAAGAAAAGCGGGGTAGAGAGGATCGGTGACTAAATTTACCCAGGCAACGCCAATGCCATATCCTGGAGAAGACGGTGAAGGAAGACGTGTATCTTGCCATGAATAACCGAAGACCTTTTGATTCCAGTTAGCTTGCGCAAAGTTAAAAGTCACTCGACGCACCAAAGCAGTGGTAACCCATATGATCAAGTTTGTCATCGGAGCAACAGGCCAATAGAGGCGAACGAAGAAGAAGAAGGGGAAACATACAAAGCATACGGCCGCCATACCAAACGGGTTTCCCGCCGAAATATACCTGATGGGGGGCACATATAGTTCCGTTGTATGCGCAGCTGAGAGGGTGTACAAACCACATGAGAGTACCAATAATCCCTCCAACAAGGGTGCTGATTATTCGTGTCACGAGCCCAAAGGTAGTGTCCCCGCGGAATCGAACGCCCGTAAGTTGAGCCATTATACTGTTTCGTTCAAGTCAACCAATTTGACAGTACAAATACAAAATAACTCACACAGCCCACACGAATTTGTTTTCTTATCATCATGATGAGCTGGCGCGCAAAATAAAACACGATAATCACACGCACTAAATGCAAATTCTGCAGACGACTCGAGGAACGAAGGCAGCGATAAGAGGACTGTAGGCATGTTAGCATCTAAACCGGGGTCACAAAATTATATCTCACTGGTCAATATACCGGCTTTCAGTGCGAAAAGGAGATTTCCTCCTCCTATCTCTTTCGCTGTATGATACAACCAATTCACGGTTTTCTCGAGTGCGTTTCGGGGAGGTAAAGCATCAGGATCTCGACGGACCGCTTGTCCAAGATCCGTCAACGGCGTCGAATTCAGACCAGGAATCACGTCTAAGAACCGACTCAATAAGGATTCTACTGAATGAAGAGAGATACATACCGGGATTCTCGTCGTCATCTCTCTCCATCATCTCGGAAGGCTCCCATGTTGCCCGATGCGCTAGCTTTGACCAATGAATTTTTGGGAACCATACTCTCGGCGTCTCTCTCTCAGTTTCCAGCCGTATTATCTCGCTGAGCTAAAACGTCGATGTATCTTCAGCGAAATTCATATCGTGAAACTTCCACATACCATTTCTTGGATACTCGTAGCGAATCGCATTAGGTGATATTGATAGACATAGCAGTGGAATAGGTGTCTATGGGATGGGACATCGGTTTCCGTCACCGTGTCATCGGCACAATGATTGAACATGGGTCGGTAAGGATCGATGACGGCAAACCTAAAAGTCATAACCAAAACTGTGAACGTCGGCTCCGACCGATCGAAATGAATGAAAACCTTTTAGTGTTGATAAAGTCATTCAGGTTGAGCGTCAACTCGTGGTGAAGGCTACCGTATTTCTTGATCCTGTCCATGCGAACGCGTTTCTTTTCTTCTCGGCTTGTACAGAAATTGAAGAGGTTATCCCGGACCGAGCCGAGCCAGTCAAAAGCGCCCTCGAGTCCATGCTCGCAACTCTGGAGCAAGTCCTGACAACTGTCATTCAATAGTTCGTTTGCCTTTGTAACGTGGGCCTCCGAAGCTGGGTGATACAAATGCGTCGCTTCAAGGTTGAGGTAATGTAGGGATTCAAAGACTCCAACGGCCGACTCGGTTCTTGTAGCTCGAGACAATGCTAGATGAAGAAGCGAACTGTGTGAGTAAGTGGAGTGACTGGAATGGGTCGGCCTGAGTCGTCGTTTGCGGTGATGCGTTGCAATGGGGTGACGCGATTGTGGTGGAGTGGACTGAGAACGGTGGGTTGGATACCTCTTTGTTCCACCCTCAGAGGATCCTTGGTCATTCCCTTTGTCTGTATTAGTAGGCGATTGGTCGCGGACAGGTGAAGGAGGTCGAGATGGAGATGGGGAGGTGAGTGCAGGTGTCGCAGGGATTGACGGAGCGGGGGTCATCGGAAATTTTTCTCTTGTTGGGTCGATTAATGTATAGTATACATTCATGCCGCCTGCCTTTACAATGAGGCCTCTCGCCAAAGAATGAAGCTGCGCGTAATCCGTGGGTGCAAAACGAGAATAAATCATATCAAACTTTTGCAGACGGGCGGCAGATGAGAGAACAGCCAACCCGCTCTCTGCTTTGCGGATAGCTGTAATAATTGGGAATGCTGTAAAATCGGAAGCAGTAACATCTTGCTGCAAACGATGGCGTTGCTCTTTCGTCGCGGAGACAAGGGATAACAGTACATCTTGTAGACGTAAGGTGAATGTGGCTGCTCCAGAGGTCGGGAAAAAGCAAAGCGATAGAATCAGGGAAACAGTCGAATGAAAGATCAGCGGCAGGATAATAGTTTGCCCGATCTGAAAAAGGGTCAGTTGTGTTTCAGTACCATTTGACTGACGAACCATGTAGTAAGGGTACGGATACAAAGCAGCAATTGTCAGTGAGATATCTGAAGCATGACCCATTAGTTGGCATTCGGCGACTTAGTAAAGATTGCCTTACCCATACATAACATACAGCTGAAAAGATATGCGTAGGTCAACGGTCCAGGAACCATGCGTGATTTGATATACAGGAAAAAGAAGCTTCCCACAAAAAGAAACACGGCCATAATGATAGTCGACTAAAATTTCCGCACGTCAACTAAAGCACTGGCAACCATGTATAACGCTGCTTACGACTGGTTCGATGTACTTGCCAGTTATGATATCTGCCGAGGACGCGGTCAGGTCCTTGGTAGAACGTGCAATATTTGCCAACTTGATGCCCAAACAGGACCAACTGGGGAAGAATTTCAGTCGCCACTCCGCAGATGTATCGAATGGGAAACACTAACGCCCAGCCAGACGCTGCAAATGTTAGGATTACAAGCTCTCGCTGAAGCATGACTATAAATGGTTCACTTGGGGGAGAGAGAAACGATGCTACGCGGTCATCAGCAGACTCATCACAAAGGATACTTCGGGAATTTACCTATAATGATGAGGAAGGCTGACTGAATTTACAAAGTCCTCAGACAATGCGAATGGGAATAGGAACGGAATGTGCTTACACGTCCCATCGTATGCAGGGTTTCGGGAATTAAAAACAGCAAAAGGCTGATCCAAGCAGCCAAGGCACTCCGCAAAACAGGTTTCCACTTCGGCCAACTCCAATTCGCAGGTATCCATTGTAACGTGGGCGGAAGGTCTGCAGAATGCCAAAATGATATTGAATTGGCAAGGAAGGTGGTCTTGGTTCGACCGCTGGGAAGTCGAGGGTTTTTTTCACTGTTCGCAGAGTCTGTGGGGGTACCGTCGAAAGAACTAGGGGTGGCGGGATGAACGGGAATTGACTCTGCTTCCTGTGATCGTATTCTGACTTGAAGGGGCGGCTTTGGTGATCTATGATGATCTTTTTGGTAGTTCGTCATGGCTTAGTGTTCGAAAAAGAGAGAAGCGGACTTTTTGTGTGTACACAGCAATGAAAAATTTACCTCCTAAAGGCACACCCCGATCAGCGGTGTGAATGGAGCCGAACTAACGAAGAATCGGAGTCTCGTTGCATGGTAACCGATGAAAAAATTGGATCAAGGTTAACATGGCTTAAAAGAGGGGGGGTGGGAATTTGTACCATATAAGTCATGCCAATGCCTTACCATGAAACTTTCCCGCCGATACCACACACTTTGCGACTCAACTTGTCAAAGGACTGTCCAGAAAAAGCTTCAAGCATTTAGGGTCACTCGAGGGTGTGAGCAACTTTGCTTCATGTAAGGTTCAATTCCAGGCTTATGTATAGTTCAAGCGGCCAGTCATCGATTTTTGCCCGAACAGTAGTCATCCCAAGGCGTCGATCTAAGATCGAAACGGCTGTCGCAGCATCTTACCTGCTTCATATTCTCGATCATTGGTGGCGTTTGGTGACCTTCAAGGGCTGGTTTCATGGTAACGTCCGAAGTAGTACGTGATTCCTTTGTTCGCGATGACACGACCCTGTGCCCTGTGAGGTGTCGGAGAAATTGTGCACAAAGGCCTGTCATGACTGCTTTCGCCGCCCGCTAACAGCGGAAACAAGGAGCCGTCAGTCACAGGTCACATCGAAACTATCACCCCGGTCACAGCGCAGTGCGCTCTGGGTTGGTGCAACAATCCGAGTCGGACTCTCAGCATGCCAGGGAACCTCGTTGATTCACGTACTCATGATAAACAGGTAGCTCACAAGGTGTACTTGCAATGTCGCCTAGATTCGGATGCCAGAGAATCACGAGGTTTTTCATTAAAACATACTCGATAAAGTGACCATCTTCCATTACTTCTATTAGAGCTTCGAGGGTCTCACGTCCATATGTTCAGCCTGGGCACGCGTCAATGGCCCTTATTTCCTCGTCCTATTCATGTTAACCAATATCCACGCCCCGGGTTTGCGTGTGCTCTGCTAGCCACTGTCGACGCGTGGCAGCGGCGTGTTCTGATGCGCGTCAATACGTCAAGTTTAAGTTGATATACTTTGGCTACCGTTACCAAGTACCAAGTTGCACCACTGGCAGCCGGTATGCGTGTTCCTCAAAGTCATCGTGCAATGAACCAATGTCGCGTGCTGAGATATGTGGAACACTTGAATGTTGCATTACACTCTATTGGGTTCACCACATGCGCTGTGTATAATTGTTCCGACGAACTTTGCCTGCATGGTGGCCTGGGATTCGAGGTATTTCAAAGCGATCATGAGTGAGTGAGATTTGTCACATGAATGAAAGATGATGACAGAAAGATAAATAACCCGAATACGTGAATATGCTACGAGGGTGGTCTCATGACCTGGTCGATCGTGCCATCAATGAATTCCTGGGAAGATAGATTCGACATTCAATAATGTCACGTAACTCTCGAATACTCTAGCGTGGGAGATCATACATCACGCAAAATTTGCATCATTCATTCCTGGTGGAACAACGCCCACGTCGCCAGCCATGTCGCACATCTCTTCGCCAAATCCACTCATATGAACCCTGTTTTTATGTCCTCTCATGTTGAGGACGAGCCGTGGGGCGAAACAAAATGGAAGGAAGTTCTGCAGCGCGGTCGATATGGCAGCATAAACAGTCTGTATTGTCGGCGGGCATACACGTGAACGCTGGCATCGCGGAGCTTTTAATCTCACTCACCGGCCCAGAAGCTTCCAGGTTCCCATAGTTCAGAGCGGCCGCTGCAACAATACTAAGACCATGAGCATCTAAACTAGACTCGTCAAGCGAACGATCGGGATCATTAAACGCACATGGCAAAATAGATGGTGCTGTCTCTAACCAAAATCCGTACGAGGTCGCCTACCTGCCGCACTTTGGATTCATTGGAACGCCAAAAGCCCCAAATATCGGCGACGAAATAACTGAATGCGAGCACGAACATGAGCAGCTCGAAAGCCAAAATGGGGATTTGCGCGGATACGAGGATGTTCGCCTTCGGGACAAGGATGCCACACCCGTGGTTGCCAGCAAAATCGTAATCATTGTCTATATGGCATGATGAGCACATGCGACGGGTTGCAGCTAGTTCCACGCACAAAACAACTGGCTCCCCGGACCTACAGCAATTAGTGACATGGTCATTGATACGACGTTCTTGACGATGAAGGCAGTCACGATGATTGCCAGCACCGTTTTAGGCGAGCTCAAGAACCGGCTCGACGCAGTCTGACTCAAACCATGTAACCTTTTCATCATGATGACTGTGGACCTGATATCAAACAATAGCACGAACAGTAGAAGGTCAAACAGCATACCATCCATTGCAACCCGAAAAACATATAAACACCATATACGGATTTCGTACCATGCGAGGCCTGAAAATTGTCAGTCTTATTGTGTTACTGAGCAAACCCGATATCTCACATCTAAAATAGAAAAGGGACGTGATCGGAGCTTAGTTGACACTTTGGGAGCTGAAGCAGAAGGCTCCTTACTCCTACAGGTTGGATTTAACTGCATGTAGAACCGAATCGCAATGAACAACTCACGTTCGCACTCCAGGTCAGGTTGTTCGTATCTGCGTTCGTTAGCATTGGAGAGAGATGAATTCTAGCAAATTCCTCACAAAATATGGTGTCCCTGAAATCCAGTTAGCACAACGAAGTGGATCGAAGCATGCTATACGTACAGTATTATGAAAAAGCTTAAATACCGCACGATCGCGTACAAAAACGTGACCAGATTCCATTTTCTAGACTTTTCAGACATTAGTGGAAGGAGCAGCAACGCAGGAAACCATTGCCTACCCAGATAAGATCGACCTGATCAGAGTATGACTTGAGATCAGATAAAGGTTGTGATTCTTGAAGCAGAAGAATCTCACCTCATTCCCAAACAAAAGCACTACATATGGTGGACAATTTAGGTGAAAAACATATCAGACGACATCCCAAACATACCGTAGTCATAAATTAATGCGGCAGCGGACGCAACTGATTTGAGACGGCTAAAGCATCTGATGTAATCTAAGATAAGAAGGGAAGACTAACCTTGGCAGAACCCATATTGTTGAAGATACAAAATTTCGCCAGTAGACATCTTGAGGATACTGATCTGAATGTGAGTGAGTCAGTCATCCTTAAATCCCTCCTGTATCCGGACGCTATTTCATTTGTTTGCACAGGCTCACGTTCTTCGCTTGTAAATTAGCTTTGTCGAGTTTTCAAGGGCACTCGCAGGATTCGCTGCTCGATGTAACAAACACTAAGCAGTGTTCAGGAGGCCAAGCTGATCGGATAAATCCTTGGTAACGTGCGGACGGTAGCTATGATACGTTGGTTGGACCCAACCGCCCACGTTCCAGAACGAGGCAGAAGCTGTGCTACGGCTTGGCCCTTGCTAGATGCTAGATTGATTCAAGACCTGTTTCAAGGCTGTTTCGTGACTCCACCGTTCGGTGCCTCAATATGTTAGTACGAAGGTACATTTTACATACCGCGGTACACAAGGCAATCTTTCTTTCCATGTCAGAGTCGGGCAATTTTTTTGAGCCAACGACTCGTGTAAAGATAAGCACGTACCGCCAGTACGTTACCTCAGGTACGCAGAATCCAGATAACGGTTTTTAAAGTTGCAAAGCTCATGTACGCTCCACGTTTCCAGCCGCACCACCAATTCACAGGATTTGTAGGGTATCTATCCCCTTCTGGCAGCCGAGCGTTGTCGAGGGTCAAGTCCGGAGTCCTGGCACGACCTCGAAGCTCTGTTCTGGGTCCTTTGGATTGTCAGCGTTAATAGTATGGGTCCTTATTATCAGCAACGTGAATGGACATCCCCAAGACCCCCTGCTCATGACCCTGTTCCCGAACTCGACGGCCGTCCTCCCCATCAGCTTTCCATTCATACCATGAGCCTCACCACCTCTACCCTTCGCACGGCTGCCGATACGGGAAAGGGCGTTCCTCAATGGGCCACACCAGGCCTGCATGAAAACCAACCGGAGGCTGTATTCGATTTCAAGACACAGATTCCCAAGACGACATTTTTGGCACGCACGAGTCCCTACTGGAGTAGTGATGACGACGCTGGTCGAGCATTCAAACATTCAAGGAGGGCATGTCGAAACGGGAGAACGTTTCGTGTGGACGGACGATCGTCCGCCCTCGAGTCCCATCACGCACATGGAGTTCATCATGATCTTGAAGGACACTCGAGATGGGATCCCTGCTGCCCTGGATGATCATGGCGCGTCTGAAGAACTGATTGAAGCCGACCGGGAAAGATACGATAAGTTGTTAGGGTCAGGCCAAGATTTGGGTGTACAGCTACTCGATCACCCATCATTTTCGTCCCACAAAGGTGGTAATACGACCTTTCCCAATGCTACGAGGCTCGGGACGAAGACCAGTAGCGCTAAGAGACCGTCGGAGCCCTCGGCTGCCGAGCAGAGCCCAGACAGGTGATGAGGGAGGAACGCGGGGTCACACCAAGACATTCTAGTAGAACCCACTGGGAGCACTGCCATGCGCGGGTATGAGGCCATCATCATCATCTAAACACATACGGTAGTCGGTCCTGATGTATCCAGCATGCGTTCTTTTTACTTGTATTCTGTTCACAACCCTCACCTTCATGAATGACAACCTTCGCATGTGATCTCGCTTATCATCTCACCGCACACCTGTGAGTGAACGCCATTTACTACCAGGGACTCACGGCGCTGTACATCACGAGGACACAGAGATACACTCGATCGAGAAGAAATGCCTCCACGTTTTCCACCTAGCCCCATGGAAACAAGGATATGAACGTGGCATGAATAATCTTGCATATTTGTTTGGGTGACCGGATACACAGGCGCATGCCAAGTACCTATAGTGAAACTATCCCATCAGGAACAACTGCCGCAGTTCATTTTCTCACTGGCTGGCAGATGAGTCTACATGTGGCGTGCCAAATATTTATATCTCTAGAATGATTTTCACATACAAGGATAGCTTCAGGAACGTACATTTCGCACGTGATCAAATCGACGCGGGCGTCAAACGACGATGTCGACGTTGATTCCCTTCATGCAAATCCACTGGCATTCATTTGGTCCGTGCTCTGTGGCAGCTGACCTTGGTTGAACATCATGTCGCTCAGCTCTTCGCCGACGCCGCTCATATGTACCCTGTTGGCGTATTCCTTCATGTTGATGACCAGTCGGGGCGCGAAACAAAACGGAAGGAAGTTTTGTAGCGCGATCGACATGGCAGTGTAGACATTCTGTATCGTTGATTCGAGGTATATACAGATGAGAAAGTTTGGCTCTGACGCGTCCGACAGTGACTCACCATCTCAGACGTTTCCAAGTTCCCAAATGCTAGCGCAGAGGCCGCAGCGACGCTGAGAACGAGATGTTCACATCAGACGCCCATCAAGTAACTGGTTAGGAGGGGAGACATACACCACAAAATAGATCGTGCTGTCACGAATCAGGATTCGCACGAGATCGCCTACTTTCCACAAGTTGAAATCTTTGGAACGCCAAAACCCCCAAATGTCGGCGATGAAGTAACTGAACGC
>JBBPMK010000524.1:0-14886 GCA_038090295.1 Boletus semigastroideus | reverse complement strand
ATAAAAAAATAGTTCAGGGACGTTGTATTTCGGACATCCTTATCCGCGGATTCTCCCTGGCGAGCATTTACATTCGACGTATCTGCAACATTTCGTTATAACATAAGTTCAGTGGCATACTTCTGCGACTCTTATGTTGTAGGTGGCCAGTTTTCCCTCGGGGGAGAGCTCGACAGCCCTGATGCCAAGGGACTCATACTGTTGTTCGCTGGATTGTTCCGCGTCTTCCTGCCATTCCCAGACTTTGATGCACGCATCGGCTCAGCCATTTTATCCATCCTATCTGAGCAAGGCATGTCAATATCTCTTCCCGATGTCGATATTGCAGGTTATACAGCTGCATCTCTCGAAGTGACTGTGTCTTCCTCAAGAACTTTGCTGTCATCGCCCAGGCATACACGTTTTCGGAGTAATTGATATTGATCAAGTTCCAGTTCTCAGCAACCTACTGCGCGAAGATCTCTCGGGCCTTGTGTTGAACGCCAGGTGGTCGAAGGCCTCGTGTTTCAGTCTGTCCATCTCTTTACCTGGGGAGGCTTCTATCGATCTTGGCAATGTGATCAAAACGAGCCCAATCACGGTTGGTATCCGAACCGATCCACCAACGCTTGCGGTCTCAGCCGGGGGGACAATACCGATGAAGGACTCGGCCCCGCTTCATTTTAACTTTGTGCTTGCTGCGAATGAGGCGGGAGCAAGCGCATCCGCACAGACGAAAGGGTGGTGGGTCAGCCTGTTTGGGGTCGATAACCTGAACATCGGACCCGATGTCATGCTTTCTATGATATTCGCGCAGTTTGTCGCCACCGGACTACCCAGGTACGCCCGCCTCGCTTATTTTCATTTTGATCGCGGCATACGTGGACCAAGTGAGCTTCGCGTCTCAGGTAGGCTTAAAATTGGTAGCACGGAGGCAGTCGTAGCGATGAAGGTCAGCGAGGACCCTGAGCATATGTATCACCCTTTGCCACGTTGGACTGCGATTGACGGTCGTCAAGGTCAAATGCTATTCGGAGAGCTGAAGGAGCCCGATATCTCGGATGTGGGAACATTTGCTCGGACTCTGGTGCAGGCAGACATTCCCTATATTCCGGATAACCTGCTCAAGTTCGAGGAGCTGAAAGTGTTCATATGCTCGTCCAGTGTCGTGCTGGGCAATACAGCGTATCCGTAAGGTTTCCCGTTCCAGGCCAACTTGTTGCTCTTTGACCAACGACATTCAGTGCAGTATGTATGTTCTGAGTAACACTTGGATCGAGAAACTGACATGGTCATAGCGATCGACAAGGTACAACAATCGGTCGATATCGTTGGTGGCATCGACAACTTTCAGCTCGGACCCCTGACCGTACGTAGTTCCAACGGTCCACGTGCGAAGCCAGGGTGCCATATCGGTATCTCGAAACAACAACTGGCCATCGATGGCGTCGTTACTCTTTGCGACATGGACACGCAGACCCATGTTGACATACAATTCTTACCAGAACCGACGTTCAAGTTCCACTTGTAAGGCATCGCGTTCATGTCGCAGAATGTTGACCACCGATTCGTCGTCTTCGCACTCGACAGGTTGCTACGATTCATCCAAGTGTTCGTATACACGCTCGATGCGGAGTTGCTCGGACCAATCCACGACCGACTCTGACGCCGACTTCTCGCTCCACGCCGAGATTGAAAACGACATTCTCGACTACATTGCGCAGCGGGTCGGAGAGCATTTCAAAGCTGTCAAAATCGCCGCCGATGAAGGTATAGCAGTTGCACGAGAGAAAGTCAGCGTAGCCCAGAAAGACTGAAACGATGTAATTGGAGCCGCAGAAAACAAGGTCGAGGACACACGCAACGCATGGACGTCACGCCAGTGTCGCGTCCGGCGCTTCAACGAGCCTATCATCCATTATTATAATGCGGGCGTACGTCGACTGCAAGGCGAACTCGACAAGGTTCACCAAGCCTATGAGAATGCTGTGGACAATGCTCGCAAACGTCCATCAATGTTTAATTATTACCCGAACCGATATTGAGGCACAATCTGTAAGGACTTTTGCTCATCTTGGAAAAAGTCTATGACTGATGATGAATGCATGCGGGTAGGTTGGTGCAATTCTCAGGCCTATTCATGTCCAAGTTCAATGCGGAGCTGCTTGGATCCATCCATGACCGTCCCTCTAACATCAACTTTTCGCTCCACGCTGAGCTTCAAAACGATATGCTCGAATACGTTGCACGGCAGATCATTGAGCGATTTGAAGCTGCGAAAGTCGCCGCCACTGAAGGCTTAGCAATTGCGCGAAAGAAAGTCGATGAAACACAGAAAGACTGGGTTGACGCGATTGCGAATGCAGAGAGAAAGCTTCAAACCGCAAAGGCAGAATGGGAATCACACGAACGCAGCGTCCGGAACTTAAATCAGCCTGTCATCGATTTATATCGCTCCACTGTGTCTCGACTGGAGGAAGTTTCCGAAAATTTCGGCAAGGAGATCGGAAAGATTCGGAGGGTAATAGATCAAGCCGAGCAAGCCCATGGGGCCGCCTTAGCAGATGCTCAGCGAATGGTTGCCGACGCCGAACGAGACAAGCAAAACACGATCGACGAAGCACAACGAAGCCTCGATGAAGCAGAATCTGGTCTTTCCGAGGAGTTCAGAGTTTCCAATCGACTAATCGATACCGCCCAGCAGGAGGTCTGGAGGCTCGAGAAGGAAATTGGTGACATAAGGAACACCATTGAAGAATATCGTGAAGCACCTTTGTACCAATGTTGGAAGAAAGCTACGATCCCAACTCTCTGGCTTAAGGTCGGCACTTTGGAGACATCAAGGGCGATAACGAGCAATTCTTTGGATGATGTTCGTGCTTCCTTGACGGGCCCAGAATTTCTCTTGAAGGAAGCTGACGTGACGATTGCTCTTAACGCAGTGGAGGTCGCCAAGAGGAAAGGGGGCCATGCTGTTGCAGTAGCGCAGAGAATGCTACGTGAAATCGACAGATCATCTCAGGATGCTGTCGACGACGCCAAAGCTACGCTGAAGAACGCCCAAAAAGCAGCTGCTATAGCCATTGCAACTCAGGAAATGTTCAACAACGTAGACAACATTGTTGGAGATCCAGACCTACGTTACTGTAGATGATTATTTACTACCATTTTTCCTACATTTCCTTGGACATCGCGTATACTCGACGCGTCCGCTCGTTCACCTTTCCTCCAGTCTCGTACCACTCAACTGGAGGTAAGCTAGTATTTACCCTCTGTCTAGCGTCACATTCTTACAAAAATCGCTTACGAGGCAGTTGAGGCCGCGATTGAAGGATTGAAGCACTGTGGTGAATTCACTGCTGCCGAAGCAGGGCTCGCATTCACCAGAGGATCGTCGGAGTTGATGGACGCTGCCAAAGCTGTGTTGTCGTTGGCGGAGAAGACGAGCCAACTTGCGTTATCGATTCTCCAGAGAGTCGTCAGGTTCGGTGCGAAGGCCTTGAACCTCAAGACAATCATTCTTGATGGAACCCTCCGTGGCTTTCTCGGAAGTGGTGGTGACAGTGCTCGGCCTCTCTCAGCTGTTGTCAAAGGATACCTGCTGGGCAAGCCATTTGACATCCAAGTCAAGTTCGACCTCCAGAAGCCCGTGGGATTTGTTCGTCGCGGTCTTCAAACAGTAAGTTGACGATCGGGTCCCTAGCAATCTGCGCGTTCACTAAGTCCTTCCCCCAGGCTGTGGGAGATGATCTCCAACGCATTTACATTTACCATGATGGCAGTTTCTAACGAGTCATTTGACATGATGGAGTGTGAAACTATTGATGATATCAGCCATGAAATGGATCCTGGAGCTTTCCTGGCTGCAAGCAGCCAATATCTACAACAGCGACCTGACGTTCTCAAGACGCTCACAAATACTTCTGAAATAATACCCATGGACATACCTCGTGGGCCATTCAGTGGTAAACCGATGGTGTCCTCGCTGGCCGTGGCTAGAAAGACGTTGATGTCGATGCACGAAGCAAACGGGATTTCGGTCTTTGATGGATCTTGACGTGATATAGGCATGAATATTTGGGGTTTTCGGAAACGTAGGAAGTTCGCCATAGAATTTTGATCTTGGGAGTGCCGGCCATACAATGTGCTTAAAGTTCATATCGGTGATACTTTGATCAACGGAAAAGAGTCCAGCACGCCACGACCCGGACCGCTCCCACTCCTGCGAACCAACGACCAAACGCCAATCAAGGTTGCCAAGAAAGGTCACATCGATCAAAATAGTACAGCGTCGATGGTAATAACGGAGACGCGTTCGACCGACCTGTGTGTCAGGCTATTCCTCTACCCTCGTCTCCGTCTCCGCGAGTTTGCTGTATATACTCGTCTGCGCTCTATGCGTCACGAAATAGCTTCAGAAACGCCCCCTTCCCCACATGTTGCGCCGTCGAGACACGTGTTGTCCATGCCCACAGTCCTCAATACAGGCCACCCCTCGTCTGTCGTCCCAAGCATGACTCTCAAACAGTCATCCACACCTCGCACGTCACCATCCTGTGCACTGCCATGACCGTTGTTGACGCCTTTGCGGCGATAGACCGACTCGGACAACACCTTTGACAAGTCCCCCGCAGAGGAAGCGAGCAGAAGATCCATACTGTCCGTCGGATTAAACGCAAGCACCAACGACGCCCGCGGATGCCGCGGTTCACTTGCTTCTGGAAACGGTTCAGCTTGCAAGAGTACAAAGACCCCTGCGGCCAGCGTCAGGACAGTGAGGAGCGTGATCGCAGCCAACGAAGGACCGTGCGTGCGTAGGTGAAATACCCATCCATATGTTTGTACAACAACGGTGCCGTTGATTTGTGATAATGCGTCCGTCTCTGTTTGTAGGCTTAGTTTACGAAGTTCAACCTGGCTTTTTATGATCTGTGTGAGGAATCACGGCGGCAGCGTGCCGAGTCAAGACTGAACAAACAAAAGTGGTGATGACACGAACGTACTGTGCCTATGCATTCAAGCATTCCACGGAGATAGAGTTCCTGTTTCCCCATTCGTGAAGCACGTCAAAGAACAGTGACAAATGTTCAGAAAACAATTCCTCGTGAAAGTAATCCACATTTATACGCACGATGACAGTTTCAGAAACAGGACCCTCTACCGCAGCTGATATTTGATCCCCGATCGAATTACCATCTGTTCCCTGAGATTTGACGAAAATACTCCAGATCACAGCAGCGGGGTACCATGCAGTCAATACTTTGCTATTGATACTAGTGGGATCTGGAAGAGTGTGCTGCGAAAGAGGCGGCTGGGTGATGTTGACGATATTACTTTGTTCGTAGTAGGTGGTCTGGACCGTGGTAACTAGGGGCGTGACTTGACAAATAAGGTTGAGAGTAGGAGGATAGCTTGAAGCCGAGGGGGTGCTTAGAAGAACGACTGGGAACGAAGCTTCAGTTTCCATATATAGGGGATGTTTTACACGATGTTATACTCACGGAAAGACTGGTTCGACGGACCCGTAAAGTCTTGACTGAAGCAGATGGACGCCATGAGCAGTCCATTGGCAGAGTTCACGCCAGTCTTGGTAACCCCGGCGGTGGCTATATGACGTGAACGTATTCATTTCATTCAGGCCAAAACAAATGGTATCGGCACATACAATATTGTGCATCAGACGAGCAATTCGTACTCCAGTTGTACACGTAAATGGAACGGTTTGGGTCCGACACACTTTTGAATGACTCTGTGATGTTCGGAGTGATGACTGGATCGCTAGACAAGGAAGCTCGACAAGAGACATTCGCTGAGAATCCCTGCTGGGTTACGTTATAAGTTCTGGACAGTCCTTGGTGCCATGCAGATCCATTCCCAGGCCCCCTTATACCTACACTTGGTGGTGAGGTACCTAGTTTTCCACCAGGAGATATACCAATTCCACCTAAGTTACATCCCGAGTCATTAATCGCCGTCTTCGCGGCTCTACTCAATGAGAAAATGTCACATATCACTCACCCGTTGTAGTATTACCAACATATAGCGAGTATGGAATACTAATGAAGGATGTACTAGGCTGGGTGAAGGAACGCCCAATGTTTGTTGTCACCATGCTAGCACCACCTGCATTTAAAGCAGCTGTCACTAAATCAATTCCCGGAAAGGCGCCACTGGTGCAAGACACCTAGTCAATGCTCACCGACGCCAAGATATCCCATGGAGCACCACTTACAGGTAATCAAAGAGATTACTCGCATCCAAAGCATGAGGCGGGGATAAAGCGCCGAAAATGATGTTGGACAATGAAGGATTGAGAAAGTTGAGATCGAGGTCTTGAAAATCATTGTATACGGTCACACTCTGGGGTGCCAGCAACGATGACCACCTATGGCAGGTGAATACCAGTAAGCCAATCTGAAATATTTAAGGCGGTACTGACGCTGTTGTGAGGAAGCCCAATAAAGCGACCCATGCTACAGATAGCACAATCCAGGGCACTCGCCCGTTGAGAGAGATGGAACGCTGAGCTAGCTTTGCCCATTCCACCATGATGGCGAGGCGAAGTGAGCCACTAGTAAGACGACGAACCAAGGCGGATTGGACGGCCTTGCCGAGGAGGCTGCGCAGTGCAAACAGTGGTCTACAACGTCGGATGCCGCTTAGAAGATGACTCACAAGGAGTTAGTTAATGCAAAGATGGTCGAAATCAAAGTGATAATGAACTGAGTATCGCTTGGATTGCTCTGGATCCACTCGGCTTTGCTATCTGGTAGCGGGATCGTCTTGCGCGTCATGAAGCCTGCAAACATCCAAGCGAATGCGAAGAAGAATAACTGAACTACCATGACAACAAGGATAGCCCAATCGCGGACAAATATTCGGCTAGCGAGAGGTTTCAATGTGCCAGACAAGAGCGTCTGACGTTCTTCTTGAATGGACATGGTGGTCGGGAAGAGGTTGTGTTAAAACCAGAACGGTCAGGCGCAGAGGACGGGGCACAACAGACACGAATGACGATGGTGAAAAGCTGGAGTGGACACGTAGAGTCGGCGTAATTAAGTAATTCGAATATTAAATATTAAGTAATTATGCGCGAGGCTGAATTCCAACAGGTTGAAGTGGTGGTGTGCAATGAGCCGAGGTCATGCACTCTCACCACAGGATATTTCTGCATCTCGAGTTCGAAAAAAAAGGTTCCACGCGGTACGTCGCCTACCAGACCATCGTGGCGTGTAGTAATGATGACCGTGATGCGCCTGCTCAAATCACTCACTGTGAGAACGGGGTGTGAGCAAAATTTCAACGATCCGAGAACCAAGTTTGAAATACCTTTGATGGTTTTTGCTCCACAGTCAGGAGGTGTCTACGGCTGGCAGGATACGAAAAAGCGGGTGTGCACTATATACAAAGTATCTATGACACGCACGAGAAAACTCACCGATTCCTAGTAGTTCTTGTTGGATGTACTTGAATGGGTCAACGGGCGCTTTACATCGCCCAGCGGCGCAGATTGTCCTATTAATAGACATGAAACGGCGTCATTAACGTCATTATTCACTTATCCACCATTCAACGTTCAATATATGCGTTCACCGAGACGCTGCGGAGTTGCAACGAGGTGTTCAAGAAGTAAACAGATTCAAACACACCTTGGTTATTTCTTCACGAAATGGAAGTTTGAACGAGCGGTCATGATCGATTGAAACCTGGATACTCCGCGACCATTCAGCGTCACCCCAAGTGTATCACCTGATCGGAGACCGACACTTGACGAGTACGTCCCCCATCGTTGCGCACCTCGACCTCTCGGTGCGGGCGCGCTCGCAGTGCGGTCCGCTTCAACACCCCCACACTCCCGGGCCGATGCGCTCCAATGCGATCGCTATCGCCGTGCTCCAAAGGTGCGGCCTTTCGCCACATTTCTGGTTGCTTGAAACGATTCGCGATGTTGCCTGACATGCCGCAGGGCAACCAACTCAAAAGTATGCCCGACTGGTCGCCCTTGGTACGGTTGCTTCGGATCCGTGGTCGCGCCATATTGAGCTTTGCATCAGGTATTGTAATACGCCAGCCATCCGACGCTTGTCATGGCGTCCGTGCACGTGGGGCTTGGATAGACATTCGGCTGTTATGGCCCACAAGGATCCAAGATGTCAGAGACGCGTCTTCCAGCCGTCCGTGCGATTATATTAATGGGATGGATTGACGAATCGGAAATGAAAGGATCTTGGACCGAACCGACAACGCTTTCCCTGGCTCGGAATTTTAATATTTACTCAACCCATCGAGATCGATCCATCGGTCTGTCCCTTTTAGCACGCCAATCACCGCATCGCCGAAAAAAGTCGGACAGATCAAGATAACGATTCGTCGGTGATCAAACAAGTCAGCATGACAGGTGGACACGGACACGTGCGTACGTCAGGAATACGTCGCCGAGATGAAGACAAAATGTCAACATACAGCCTTTTACCAAATAAAAAAAAAAGTCCAGGGTCGAACAAGAGGGGTCCGTCAAAGAACAAGTGGTGAAGCACATGTATAAATGTTCGTTCATGGGATATCTGCACGCGCAAGGTCAGTCGAGCATGTATCGCACACAGAGCACACGTAAGCGGAACAAGGTATCAGCGCGCGTCGTGTCCGACAGAGCTTGCCTCAGGCTTGGTCCCAGGCTGCGTCAACGGACTCGATTTTACAGGCGCCGTCGTCGTCGTCGCTAACCCTGCCGCCTCCAACAACGCAACATTCGACGCATCCGAGACCGTCCTCGAGTGCACGACGCCCTCGGACTCGACGACCGACCCGCGGTACATGGATGAGACGGAGCGGTCCTCGAAATGCACCCTGGCTGGGGAAGGACCCATCACGTCCTCGACGATCCGGCCGAGATCGAGATCTGGATCGTGGGCAACGGGATCGTCAATGAGCCGGGTGGCTTCGTGGGCGGTGGGCATCGGCCAGACGCCTTCCGAGCGGGTGCGTGGTGTGGTGTCCCAGGGTGTGTGGTAGTCGGTGTATGGCCGGGGTGGACGTGCGAGGTCGAGGTCGTCGCCGTCGAGGAGGGTCGCTCTGGAGCGTTCTCGTTTTCGTTTGAGGGAGATGGCTTGTAGAAAGTTGAGGCGTTTGAATTGTTTTCGACGTGCGAAAAATGCGAGGGAGAGAAGGAGGATGAGGAGGGCCGTTCCGCCTGCTGCGGAGCCTGCGATGATGGCTGTGCGTGTGCTGGAGGTGGGTGTGGATATCTGTGGTATTGTGGTTGCATAGGAAGTCTGTGCGAGAGGTGAGTGGGTGGGGCAGAGAATGGAAGAGAGAGACGGACGGGTACTGGAGATCCGTTGATGAAGGTGGTGATGGAGGATGTGATGGTTATTATCGATCCCTGCTGTGAGGATGATGTGGGTATGGGACGCTGTGTAGTGGTAGTTGAGGCCAAGGGTTGTGCGAACACGGACGAGGAGGTGGTGGACGAGGTAGTCTGGGAAGTGGTCGTCGTGCTTGACGCTGTGGTGGTGATCGTGGTCGTGGTCGTTGTCCGGCTGCATGGACGTCAGGCTTGGGCATGCGACTGGGTTGGTGGGATTACCTGGAGGTGGTCTCTGCAGCAGTACTGATGGCATGGCTGAGACCAGAGGTCAGACCTGATGATGACTATGACCGTTGAGGACGCGTCGCTGCACGCAAGACATGGTCGAGACTTACTGGCAAAGCTGCCTTGGACGACGATGTCGGGACGAGCGTCGATAAGACGGACGAACGCTGGCGGGGTAACATGCGGACGATGAACAAAAAACCAAGTGTGTGAATTAACCACGATGATCTGGCGAAAGTCGAGCTACTCCCCGCTCCCCTCGACCCCAAACGGTCCTCGAATCCGTCGTCGCTGTCGGTTCTTGTCGCTGCGTCGGGTGTTGTGTTCCGTCGCTTGCATACCCGTCGTCGTCGTGCTTGCCATTCTCTCCCAGGGGATACCACCCTCGTACGACGACATCAGAGTCTTTGAGCGCAATCTACCTCAGCACGCCGTCGCTGCCCTCACCCGGGTCAACGACCGTCCAGCCCGATACCTCAAGTTCCCAGGTCATCTCTGGGGCCACGGCCTCAACAATGTCCTCCAAGAGGCGTGCGTATCACCCCGTTTTCTCGCACAGACCCGCTTTTCTCACTGCCCAGACCAGCTTGCTCATGTCCTACCTCGCCTACGTCTCCAACGTGTCCTTTGTCTTTGAGGACTACACCTGGTCACACATACCCCTCCCTTGGACCGTCTACGGCCTTGCCCTTCGTCCCACCCGCATACCAATTAACGCCATCATATCTGGTCCCACCGCTGGCGGTCCCATGGCCAATGCCCCCCTCGCAGTCAGCGCCGAGTATTACGATCGCGTCTGCTCAGACCTAGACAACCCCCCCTACGTCATCAGCTCCGCCAACGCCCCCAACGACGCAGACGCCTCCACCCTCATCGACTGGTGGCAGTCCCAGCTCGCCCTCGTCGACGCACAATGCATCGAAATCGACTCGTCCCCACACATCATATTTGACCGCTTGTGAGTCCCCTCCCCGAGCGCTTGACTCGACTCAGCCCCCGCACAGCCTCTTTGGCGACGAACGCATCCTCGCCGTCTTTGACTCGCTCATCGCATCCCCGGTCCTCGCCGACTTTACGTGGTCGCCACTCGTTCAGTCCGCCCTCGCCCGCAACTTTGCCCTCCTCCACACTCGCTCGCTTCAAGGCCCACTCGACGGGCTCGTCGCCATCCACCTCCGCCGCGGCGATTACGTCCGGCACTGCCCCAACCTCGCCAAGTGGGGCGCCGAGTACATGGGCATCAACCGACACCCACTGCTCCGGGACCGCTTCGACCCTGCCCCGTTCGTGAACGACACCGCCGCGCGCGAGGCGTACTACCACGTGCACTGCCTCCCGAGCGTGGACGAGCTCGTGAAGCGGCTCGCCGAGGTGAGGGCTGCGCGGCCGACGCTCCGACGCGTGTACGTGCTCTCGAACGAGTGGGCGTGGGTGCTGGGCGAGCTGAAGGATGCGCTGAAGCGGGATGGGTGGGCGGACGTTGTGAGCACGGTCGATGTGGCGCTCGATGCGGCGCAGTACCATGTGTCGATGGCTGTCGATATGGCGATTGCAGAGCGCGCCGAGGCGTTTGTCGGCAATGGCGTGCGTCGTCTCTTGCTTGCTTGATTGTATGCGTGTGCTTACTCTTTTGCGCTAGTTTTCGAGTTTGTCGGCCAACGTGGTGATGTTGCGGATGGCGAGGGGCATGGACCCGTCGACCAATCGGTTCTTGTAACGGACGGATTGTCTTTGTTCTTGGTTTTTTGGGGGGCTGTTGTTGGATGCTTGCTTTGACCATGATAGACCCGATCATATATATATAGCCCTAATATAATGTCTAGTTCAACCCGATCCGATGCCCCACACCTCGAGCCCGACACACTCGAACGACACCTCTCTTTTCGCGCTCGCACTGGCGCTGGTGACGGCTCCTCCGCACGTGCGTGGCTCGGTGCATAGCACGGGGTTGCCAAAGGTGGGACAGGGCGCGGACGAGCCGTCCAGGAGCGACGCGTCGAGGTACAGTCCGTAATGCCCGTCCCTGCGCGCGTGAAGTGAGTGAGTATGGCAGAAAGAGAGAGACGACGACAAGGACACGCGCGAGCGACGCACCCCCCTCCAAAGGAGATAAACCCGGGCTCACACAGCGCGACGTACGCGTTCGCCCCCGTCCACTTGAACACCTCGATCTGCGCCTCTTCCTCCTCGCCGTCCTCGCACGTCGTGCGCTCGCGGTCACGGTATTGCCACAAAAACCTGTGTCCGGGTGTCAGTTCAGCATCCGACCCGCCCAACGCGGACGCACGCTTCGCCAGACCCGTAATACCCCCCACGTTCACGCTTCACCCCCTCCCCCACCCACGCGCCAAACACCGCCCCGCCCGCGTCGCGCACGACGACCAGCCCGCCCTGAGGCGGGTTCGGGTGGGCGCGCGAGGGCACGCGCGGCTCGGAGCGTGCATACAACGTGTTGAGCGAGATACCGTGTTGGTCGAGCGCGTAGAGGAGGGTCCAGGTGCGGGGGAGGCGGAGGAGCGGGGGGAGGTGTGGGCGGAGCTGTGATGCGTCAGTACGTCAGGTCCGAGCAAGGGACAGGACGGGGGGGAAGAACGTACGCGGTAAGCCATGTCTTCGGTGAGCACGGGCGTGGTGCCTTCGCGCCGCCCGGCGAGCGTCACCCCTCTCGTCGTCTTGTCCTTCCTGTCCTTTTTGTGCTTGGGGCGCGGGGCATCGAGACCGAGATCGATGGGATCGTCGTGCACGAGCGCGTCGGAGAACCCACGGTCCCAGGCACGATCGCCCGCGAACCCGGGGGCACCGGTGGGGGGTATGTACGGCGTCGACGCGAACGGCGAGCCGTGCGTCAGCGCGAGGCCGTGGCTGTGCGCATGCGGGGTGTGGGCGTGGGGAGTGGGGGCACTGGACGTGGACGAAGGGGTAGGGGTGCGTGCGCGCGCGGGGAGGAGGGAGACGAGGCTCGAGGAGAGGCGGGAGAGGGTGGCGCTGGCGTCCCTATGGCCCGCCGATGGTGATTGTGGTGTTGATGGAGCTGATATCGAGGATGCTGATATGGATGGTGTGGATGCCGATGCCGATGCCGATGCCGATGTTGTTGGTGCAGAGCCAGACTCAGACGAGGTAGAGAGAGGGAGTGAGGACGCGCTGGAGGAGAGCGAGGGTGGGGAACCGCGTCCGCTGAGACGCGGTGGGACCGGAACGCGTGCGAGGACGGGGCTGGGGAGTGCACCGTGTTCGACGCGGATCAGCTTGGGGCTGGGTGGCATCGTCAGGTCTGTGGCAAGCGCTTCGGCGAGGGCAGCGTCGGTTGGCGTAGAGACGGGGATCGGTGCTGGTGTCGATGTCGATGCGGGTTCAGACGTGGATGAGAGCGTGGATGTGGATGGATCGGGCGAAAGGACACGACGATCTGGCTCGTGAAAGTACATGTACATCGGGTCGTCTTGGTGTGCGAGCAGCTCGTCGAGGACCTCGCGGCGATTGCGCGCTGCGGCTGTTCTGGCGTGTGCCGTGAATTGATCAAAGTAGCAGAGGCTGTGGTTCTGGGGACGGGGTGCGACGACGACGTTTGGCGTAAGGTCGGTGGGAGGAGGGACGTCCGAGAGAGGGTCCTGGGAGGGTGGGACGGACACAAAGGCGCCAAAGTCACTGGTCGAGTCGGTCGAGGATGAGCGGGGACGCGTCGCCGTCGTCGTCGGTGGCGGCGGCGGCGCTGAGGGCCCGTTGGTGAGGGTGGGCGTCGCTGGGGGCGTTGCGGGAGAGAAGAGGGTCGCAAAACGGTCCAAGTTGGATTCGTCGAGCATCGTTGGAAGTTGGAGTTCAAAGAACACGCGGCAGAGACACAGAGTACATTCACATTCAATACCATCATCATCAAGACCGGACTACGAAAAGTTGTCAACTCTAGCTTACACAACAGAATGGCAAACAGTACTGGGTACGATGGCTCGACGTCTGGCACACACCATCCCCCAAAAGGACAACACGGTCCTGCTTGAAAGTAGGGTGTTGGTTCGACAGGGACGTGCGCCAATGATACATCAGCACGTGTCAGCCGAGTTTTACTGTTCTTCCGCTGAGCCGACAGCGCGAAGATGCGGACTCCATCCCCAGTGACGATGCTTGGCCTCGTCAACGTTTTAAAGGATGACGACCCGTCTTCCGAGTTGCCTGCTATCAGAGACAAAGGTATGCCAAGCCACACAACTCCATTTTACGCTGGGCCTCGCTGACAATTGTTCCGCAGGGAGACCTGGTCGCTTTCGCGCCCCATGACTCGATATCCCGCTTGCACGGAATCTAGAACTATTCATATTTGGTGTCAGTCAGGAAGGGTGCCCCAATAAGGACAAAAGGATCCTGCTTGGAAGTGGGGTGACTTCTACAGTGATGTGCGCCAATGATATGTACACCAGCGCGTGCCTGTCCTGTTGCTTTTCTGCTGAGCCGACGGCACGAAAATGTGGTCTCCAACCTCAGTTGCAATACTTGGTCTTGTCAACGTTTTCAAGGATAACGATCCGTCTTTCGAGTTGCCGCTTACGGTGAGAATGGACTCCCCAAGGTACGCCTAGCCCTCTTACATGCATTGATTCGAGGTTGATTAGCTCGCAAGGACGACAACTGCTCATACGGGGTAACGGTCTTCCGCGAAATCCTTATCAAATAGAACATTTACCAAGGTATTACTCCCATTTCGCTTCTTTTCATTCATGCCCTATGCCCAGGGTAAGGGTATAGATAACCCTTCAATGGCAACTCGGGCCCAAGGGAGCACTCGGAAAGTTGGTGCCTTTGCTGCAGAAAAAAAAACCCGGGCCAGATAAGCCTGCTGTCGACGCCCCGGTGGGATATAAAGAGTAGACCCCCGTCTCTGCAGGATCCAACGACCTCGTTATCCGCGCACTGTCGCTGCCACTATTGGCCCATACTCCAAACCGTACAGTCTCCTCGTTTACGTTGTTGCGCCCATCTTACGACTTACAGTCCAGGTACTCGATCTCGACTGTCTCTGACATTTTCCCCAATGGCGGGCGTCAGTGAGGATGTAAGCAGCGTCACAGTTTTTGTCACTAATGCTAATAACAAACTACGTTTCGACTGGCGTTATCGCAGTTCGAATGGAGCCGTGTAGAAACGATAGACCTCGAGGTCGTCTTGTACGATCATGAACCCAGACCGAAGAAACCGAAGATCCAAGTTAAGGGAGGCATATACAAAGGCACTTCCTCGGACAATGTCGTCTTCCTTCCGATCCAGTACTATCTCACTCTTGATACATTGCGGTCGCGACTCAAAGATCCGGACCTTCGCGA
>JBBPMK010000523.1:0-14914 GCA_038090295.1 Boletus semigastroideus | reverse complement strand
TATCAGAGCAGCGTCCATGTGGTTTGAATCCAAGAGTGCTACGCACCTCTGGCTTTCGTGCTGACAAGAACGCATGCGATTACGACTGCCACAATCTCCAGAAAGTAGAGCGTGAGCAGAATACCAATGATAGTCTTCGACTGCATATATATTGCCCAGACACGCAGGATCATCGCCACTTCGCCACCATTGTCATCGGATTGTTTCGTTTATCAAGGCAAGCAACACGCACAATCCGCCGAAAGAACAAATACACTCAACGCCCATTCGCCGAGAATGACGAGTTTTTGCCCTGAGCTCTCTTGAACAGGGTGAACTTAGCTAGATTGAAATATTGTGCTCACAACTGTTTGAAAGTGTATCAGTCATCTGGACTTATCAGAGACACAAAGGGTGCACACATACGCCTAGGGAAGCTTAAGCATCGGTGCACGACTTCGCTAATACCGTAACATACCTCTGCAGGACCAGGTAGGAAGGAACTTCCCACTGTTATTCACCCAGATCAGATGAGCGAACCGTAGCCTCCGAGTGTTGGACATACTGAAGGCATAGAGGCTGATGAACCGACGACCTATCGAGTTAGCTTCCAATTCCTTCATTCCGAACGAGGATTGGCGTACAATCCACCGAGCAGAGCAAAATAACGAACCTGTAACGGGTGTTAGCCTGGGGCGGTAAACAGGGCATCGGTACCCACGAGAAAGAACAAAATAGTCATTCGAGTGAGAGGTTTTCTCTGTGGTCACGTCAAGAACACATGAATTGTCAGAAAGAGTGTCCTCTGACCCAGATGTGTTCGATCTACAAATATGGAGTCAGCCGTCAGTGAATCCCCGATCGAAAATGAAGTGAACGGGTTGGATACCTCATCCGGAAAGGTAAGGACTGTCAACATCTAAATGAGTGAAGGAATTGTACAATGCGCCATGTGTTGCCTACTGTAATCATATATCATGGCAGTGAGAATAGCAACTGACCAGGAGATGAGATGGACAACAGATAAGCGGGCCTAGGCGCACGAACTCGTCGCATAGTTATTCTCCACGATACTTGAAACCACTGACTCGAGTTCGGACGACATGACCTTGATGACCGAGATATTAGAGCAAGAATGAAACAACCGATTAATTGGAGAGCGCCACCATAGGCTTTATGGGCTTGTGCGGTTCCACTTGAACCGACGTTACCGCGGTAAAATGTTGTTGCCACGGGCGCAATAAATAGGAGTTCAATTCCGGAATTTGAAAGTTGGCAAGAACCTACAAGGACGTGCCATCAATAATTATGGGCGCGTCTGGATTATTCTGGAGCGCAGAAACGTATCCGCAGAGGACGTCTGTACACCGGTTAACGTCGTCACGAAGTTCAACTCAGTGACATTCGCCTTTGTGATTATTCTCTGGGTAACTTGAATTCGGTAGTGCTGATCCGTCCTGAAACACCATTGTGTCAGTATATGTGTAGTGAGATTTGCGCAGCTTCCCTACTACCGAGGCCACTGGAACCGAGGCCATGTTGGACGTTGACAAGCGTCGATGATCGACCTTTGCGTTAGTAGGTTCAATGAGTCCACCCCCGTTTTAACTGCCATCAATAGCATGCAGAACTGTCAATGTGTAGGTATTGTGTGACAGAAGAATATACCGGCAGGAGAAGACATTGAGTAGAGGGTAAACTGAGGATGAGCTGAACAGTACTACCAGTGGTCTGAAAGCTGCACTGGTCACCTGATCTGAGTCCCGGAGCGCGGTGTTGGGGTCGTGCTGGAGTCGTGCAATGCACGTTATGCAAAGTGGCACGTCAAATTATTCATGCCTGCTCTCAGCCGATACGTTAAGTAAACGTTATATGTATCAAGGTACATGTTGTAGTTGTCGCACTAAAAGTATGTTACTCAGCTTCCAGGTCGGATTTTGACGACATGTCATTTGAGGGACGACGAGTCGGACTCCAGTCCGACCAGTCAACTATCAATATATCACGTCCGAGTTACTCAGCGTGGCCATGGTTCAAGCAAGTCACGACATATGATTCTGGCCCGGTGGACGCGGATAAGATGCATTTCGTCGTGCAAGTCCGGGCCTCTGCAAACGTGGCAGCGTCCGACCGGGGTCTTGCCAATCATGGGGTGAAAAATCCAAATGGATCCCTGGTCCTTGTCCACTGACAGCCATCCAGTCACAGGCTTATCCAGTCCGGCAATCCGCTGAACCACGGATGCAGCAGTTGATTTGGAATTTTTTTACAGTCATTTCTTAGGTTCGTACGGGCTCGACCAAACCAGACCACGGGCTCGGACGCTGTGAAACACATTTCGAAACAGGGTCTGTCGTGTCCCACCTGCATCTCTATCTCTATTGCATTCGCATTCGCATTCGCATCTCGGCTTCAAGATCCCCCACCTTGAGGCATCCACGAACGCGCTGGGGAACCTCCGGAATTGCGAGAGTATGTACGTCTCCTGCCAATTGACTTGCAGCTGCCACGATCTTGCCTCCCCCGCCCCCTCCGTTTCTAATCGCATATACGGCATCGCCGGACGTGGACCCTCGCACGCCCTTCAATTTGCAGAGGTCTAGACTCTAGCTTGCCAGTCGTGATGAGCGCACGGGCTCACGCCACCTCCGTCATACCTGCCACGTCGCAACAACACCCGATCCGTCAGTTCACAAGTATTACCTCTCCAAGCATGTACACAAGGTCGTTTGACCGCATGATGCGGCGTATACGTACCGCCGCCTACATCAAACATGTCCACCGTGACTCTCACACATACCAATTATACGTACGCCACTATCGGTCGATGTTCAACCCCTCGCAACGCTGACGACTTTAAACGTTGCGATCGTGCGAGGATCGCACTCTTCACCTCAGACACCCTTGAATTCACAGCTCGTTCCCGCGCCTCGCCCGTCCGCGTCCGACGAGAACGTCAACGAAGGTCCCACGTCGACTTGACTCTCAAGCTTCTAAATCGATCCGGCTTGAACGGATCATTGATGGACGCTGATCGATCCATGTCCCACCGTGTTGACGTGGGTGGGTACGATCCAGGTGGCCACATCGAAAAGAAAGAAATAATAATAATCAATTCTAATGCACTTTTTTTCCAGAAGACTAAACCTAAAGCTACACTACATACTTATGTATACGAAAGAACAGGAGAAGGAGGAAATATATGAATGTAGAAGTGTCTTACTCTGTCGAATAACGGCGAACGAAACACAAAGGAACATACACGCAAATCCAATAAGATGAGGGCGGCGACGACGAAGAAAAATCCAGGATATAATACACGCGAGGTTAAGATCCCATAGCAGCAGACGCACCATCGAAAACAGCGACGCACGAAACCCATAGTAAGCATAGGCTATATAGACGTGGGGAGAGTGAAGAAGATGAGAACAGCAGAGCATAGACGAGGAAGGCATGTGAGAGAAGAGAAAAAAGACATTGCATCGAGAGAATCATGCACGTCGTGATTTATGCCGTAAATGGATCATAAGAAGACCAGAAGCTACTTCCCTCCGAGATCGTACCCGGTTGTGGGGTCCAAGCTTGGGACATCGGCTGCATGTGTTGTTCCGTAAACTGCGACGGTGGAACGGGAGTGTGTCGTTCCGAAGGATACATGCCCTGGTGTGGTTTCTCTTGCTGGAACTGAAAGAGACCGCCGTTCTGAGATACAGCTTGATCCCGCATTGGAAACGAAATCTCGTCCCCGGCGTGGTTTACCCCAACGAGCGCCATCGAATGCGCCTGAGTCTGGGGAGCGTACGAATAGTAGCTCTGCGTGGAAGCTGACATGTCAAACGAGGACGGTTGTTGCTCGTGCGAAGGCGTAGCGGAGAACTGTGCACCACCGCTTGGATACGGCGAACCCATATTCGAGAAGCTCCCGTTAGATGGCGTGTACGAGGCAGGACTCGAGCTCGCAAACGGACCGCTGCGTGGTCGCTCAAAAACCGGAGAGACCTTGCCAACCGGCTGAGAATTCGAGACGTCCTGGTTCATCTCGGCTTGGCAGTATCGTCGCGATTGCGATATGTCAGGGTTCATCGATCCCTGCGATTGCGTCGCTTCCTCCGGAGGGCCGAAGGGGACCAAGAAATCGACCGAAGTGTTGTCCACCTTTGGAGGGACAGACGGGTGAACATTGACGGCCTGAGAAGAAGTCGACACGAAAGAAGACGCCGGTAAATACGGTGGATGTTCTAGATTCGGACTTGGAGCCATCGAGGGGACTTGGCGGGCAGGCGGAGGAACGTCACTGTCCGTATTGGGGGTGCCCGAGGGAGGCGGCCCGGAGAGCTTGGTAAACGGCGATGGCTCCTTGCGAATACGGATACCGGACTGCGGATATGGCTTCTTAGTGTGTTTGTCTTTCGACTTGACAGGGTGCGAGCCATGCTTCGACGGCAGAGACGACGGTGGGCGTTTGTGTTGTTCTTCCGCAGGACTGGTGCGGTCCGGAGTTCGATCGGGGGCGATCGAAGACGGTGCTGTCGCAGGGCGCGGGTTGATGGTAGGCAACGGAACAACAGGATCAGGCGTAGGCAATGACACGCTGGCCGATAAAACTGGAGCGCTGACGAACGGCAGACGAAAGCCACGCCGCAGCTGCTCCACATCCGCTTCGATCTCGTCGTGTTTTCTCTTCGTCCCTGCAGAGGTAGCATCCGAACTACCAGAACGCACACTCTCAGCCTTGCGCCGCAGCAACTCGACGATCTTGATGGCCTCTTGCACACCCCCTTCAACACCGCCTCGCACAGGACCACGCCCCGTGTTTAGCATGGGATCGCGCAGAACATCGAGCGCATAGCTGACGTCCTCGAAGGCCGTGTGCACCCAGACGCTGTTGGGGTCTCTGATGACATTGTGTGCACAGGCGACCGCTGCGTCAAAGAGCGCCCTACTGAACGAGTAGAAGCTGAACAACGCAGGCACCGGTCGTCGTCCCCGAAGATCAGGACGGTGCTTCCACATCGTGCACAGCGCCTTCAGCGAACGGATGATGGCATGTGCCGCAGTGAAGGTGCCGACCGTGGCCTGATAGTACGACGTCGTATTCCCGTGACCATAGGTTGGGCGTAGGAAGGGAATATAAACCTTCATGATCAGCCTTTGAACCATGACCGCCAACTCGCAGCGTTGCGCCATGAGTACAGGAGAGACGCTAGTCGACTCGACAGATGATAGGGTGGCTCCATCTGTCTGCACGGCCCAAGGATCAGACTGGGTATCCATTCGGAATGTGGACGGTAGGTCCGCAAACCATTGCTTGATCTCGGTGGCACAGGAGACTGCCTGCTCCAGGGTAAATTGCTCGTGCGCGGCCGGATCATTCTGAATGGAATCCCTGAGGGAACGCCTTTTAATATCCTTGACTAATTGTGCGAGACTTGGTTATGAAATGAGCACGAGGGCAAAAAGAGTTGAATAAGGTAAACACACCGGCACTTGAGACCAAAGTACTTGAAATCTGACGAATTTGGCTCCAACAGCGAGAGAGGGCTGCGTGGAAGGGGAATGGTGGTACATGCTGGAGTGAATACGTCTTCGTCGACGTCCATGGGAAGGCGTGTAGTATGTTCAGTATCCGAGATAAGGGGCGAGCGGCCCATATAATCTGATATAAACCTACGGCGATCCCGCGAATAAGCCACGGAAATGATGCACGGTGGACGACTCACAAATCATAGTAGAAAATGTCCCACCAGAGTCGCCGTCTTGACTCCGCCTCGAAAAGACTAAATTTACCAGGAAATTCATCGGGATCCATGTCGAGACCCATCGTGCGGGCTATGTTGACCATTTTACCAACCTGCGGGAAGATGAAAATACGCTCGTGATTGGCCATCATTCATCAACGATCGGAACCACTTGCCTCCGGCAGAAGTGTGTGGACCACACGCGCTTTGCTGTCATGCAGTGCGTATAACACATGGAGGATCATGGTCACGAGAAAATCTAGATCGTACGGATTCGACCTTTCAAACAATGATGACGCTTGTTGTGAAAGTGCGAGGAGTACGGCGGGTGAGCCGAGTGCATCCTTGGCAATGCCCTTGCATTTTTTGTTTTGGCTAGGGAGCTGATCTGGTTTCTTGCGCGGGTGTGAGCGAGATGACGAGTCATCCGGAGGTACACCGTCTCCATGAGCAACGTCCAAACGGGCTTCTTCCTCGGCAATCTCTCGATCGACCAACGTACCTAAAGCGAAAGCCGCTGCCACAGCTGCAAAAAATGAGAGCGTAGGCTTTGGCATGGATGTTGCGCGACCGGAGGGAGGAGTAGGAGGGCCAAAAAATATTGCACGGGCAGTCTCAAGTTTGGTGGCGGCCGAGAGTGTACCGTTGACATTTTGTGTTGTCAGAGCGTCGGATAGGGAACAGTCGTGTCCGTCAACTTCGGAAGACCACTTGAACATGGCTTCTGCACGATCTTTGAAGTGTTTAAAATTGAAACACGGGTGCATCTTGAGAACGTCCTCCACGTTGTCATAGAGTTTTTGTCGCCGTCGGGGAGCAAAAGGGAGGTGTGCAAATAACCGTGGGTTTACAGAGGGGGTGTCATTCGCTGTAGGTGATGAGGAAGTATAGTAGGCAGTTAACGGGGGGAGAAGAAGGTGTATGGGCGGGTCGGAGGGACCGGATATGTCGTGAGTGGGGAGAGTGGTAGGTGTGGGTTCGACTTTGACGTGATTTGAAGCGTAACCAGAACAGGTTGGGTTGGAAAGGGGTGACTGAACGGGTAAGATATCCTTGCTAAGATCGAGTTCGTCGAGCCATATGGCGGTGATGTCATCGAAGGATATTGCGAGAGACGAGCCTGATTGGCCGACGGCGAGGATGGGGCGATCGGACTGCGTTGACGGACCCGACATGTGGTTATAAAAGTTGTGCGAGCGGGCGCCTGGTGCGGTAAACTGCGCGAGCTGAGACTCGACTTGGATGAGGCGGTTGTTAAGGGAGTGGAGGTCGCTGATGGGTGGTGTCGGTCAAGGCTGTGAATGGGAGAATGACAGGGGCACGCACACTTTTTCCGCAGCTGCAGGGGAATAAACACACCTCGCGACGGTGTCGCGTTTGGTGCATGACCCGCATGGGGTGCGACGGTCACATTTGAGTTTGAGACGCTTGCACTAGGAAGGGTGAAACCTCGGTATAAATGGGAGGCACTTGGACATACCTCTGCGCAGACGACTGTGACTCGCGAACGAATTTGACTGTGGAAGATGAGAGGGGATATGACACGGAGAAAGAGCGGACATACGGGCCAGAAGATGGGGTTGGGCCGGACTGTGAGTGGTGTTGCGATTGTTGTTCGGCGAGCGGAGACGGGTCCATGACGAGCTGGTCAACGTGTACGTCCCGGGTGTCGAAAAAAATGGGAAAAAACGAAGCGACGAGGGAAGTCGGAAGGGGAGGAGGAGGAGGAGGAACGAATGCAAGGGAAAGCTGAACGACGAGGGTCGCGATTTGACTTGCCGAGTTGCACACAATGCACACTTGCGGAAGGGAGTCTCAGGGTCTTGGAAGGACCCCAGATACTGTTATTTGTTTCGTTTTATTATGTAATACAGCCGCATACCCGTTCCTCCCCCTCTCCCCTCTGTTCTCGAACTCGCGTGCACGCGAGGCCATTTCGGACACAAGAAGCAAATTTGGATCAACGTTTTGCACGCTTCCGCTCTCTCCAAGCTTGGAGTCGACTCATGACCACTCTGGCCAACAACGCACGTGATCTTAGCAAAGCCGATCAACGCATACGATATATATCGGGTCATCCAATTAGACGCGCTAGCAACACACAGCAGAACCATGGTAATCATTCACGTTGTATCAAAGCCAGCAATCCCAGTGTGCCCAGTAGCGCATATTTCAATTGCGGGAAATCGTTCTACAACAAAAAAAGTGTCAGCGCGTCACGGAGATGAGGGCGAATGAAAAGTCGTGCGTACCATGGCGATTGTTACGTATCCGATGTACGGCAAGAAACTAAGAGGGAAAGGGAAAAAACTTAAACACGAACTAATCAAATAGCAGCCGGCGGAAGGCACATACCCGCGGACTTTGCCAATGATGTGGCGTCGCTCCAAGTAATCAAGTCCCTGGTACAGTTCGATATCATCAACGTGGTTGTTATCACCCTTGGTGAGCATCAACTGATTTGGTCCTGGGGCATACTTGGCGAACCTGTCAGGACCGTGTTAAGCACGGGTTTCAACGACACACGGAACGAGGCCACGAACGGGTCTTTGCTGGATTTGCGCGTCACATTGGACACGAGAATGTCACGCGTCTCAAGCACGCGATGCACGATAGGAATTTCCGCATTCGGTACCTTGTACACTGTGATATCGCCAGTCTGATACCGTACATTGGGCGGGTTGGTCAGGAAGAGCAGGTCACCACGGTAAAAAGCGGGTTCCATGGAGCCACTGAGTTGCGAGTCAGGGAGAGACATCACTGAACTAAACCGAATCTACCTCAAGACGACGACGATGGGCGACTCGGTGTTGAAAAAGAGCCCCAGACCCTTCCACAGCATCAAGCCCGACGCGATGACCGATGCAAAGTTGAGAATCTGGAGAAGAAGCTAAAAGAGGCTCGTTTGTACGCTCGATGTGGGACAAGGACTAGGTGAACACACGTGACGAAATCCGAGCCTACGCAGCGACTTGAGCTCATCGGCGAACATGTTGGGTGGAACAAAGGAGGGACACGTGGCGAACGCACACCTTGCCAATTACCAAATTTAGAAACCAGCCATTAGTGAACCAGAAATCTGGTTCTCCATGAACTTATTATTTTCGTAGGGCGTTGATTCTGATAGCTATGACTGCAAAGACACCGGATGACATACTTCGCGCCATCCCTCCCCATCTCACCCGACGTCCCCCAAAGCGCAAGCGCCCTAAAAACCAGTAAGCTCCATCTCCGCCCGTGTTCGTTCCGCATCTCCCCGCCATTCACGCAGACCAAAATCCAGACCCGGTTCACCCCTCGCTGCACCGCCTATGATGTTCGATCCTGAAAAGGGAAATGCCAGCTGTCAGAGCGAGGACATCCACGTAATTGATACAGCGACACAAGTCGCCATCGAGACGGGGGAGGGAACCAACGCACCTGTTACCCCTTTCGACCAGAAAGCATCCGCCTTGGAGGTCAAGAAAGACGCTACGGCCGGCGCCGTCGAAAAGGAGAGACCCACGAGGAAAGGTTAGCTTCGATTGGGTTGCCTCGGAAAAAAGTTGCTCACACGATGTTTTCTAGAGCTTCATCGTCGATGACTCCTCGTAAGACATGACGCAGATCATGTCCTCGGTCTGGTTGGATACCGCCGCTTTTTGTACGTCTAACCAGCTCACCATGTTTGGGTCCGCTGAGTTTTGATAGACACGAGCGCCCCGAGATGGCGTGAAATTATCGGCATTCCCACTGGCCCGCAGCAAAACAATCAGAAACACGATCTGCAGCTCCGAGGACACGCCTCCATGCCAGCATTTCCCAAGGTAGCCATGACTCTTGTATCCCGTGCACTGTCGCATCCCATCAAAATATAACGGCCATACATATCACCAGAGGAAATCAAATTCCTTGTTGCTATCAGTGCAGTGCGACACGTGTGAAGGTCTTCTATCTACGGTCGACCCTGTGCTGTCGCACCAAACACAACAGGCGGAAGCGTTTTCATTGATTAGCAAATTAGCGGTGCTGATAATGTACGGCGATCTCACCTTTTCAAAGTATACCTCTTGCCAAAGACGGTAGTCAAGGCGAAGCAACCCAAGCAAACAACTCTTCTCTCCCCTCTGCAATCTTCCCTTTCTTCCCTGAGCTCGAGTACGCAACCCGTAATCGCTCCGTTGCAAGCTCGTCAAGTATCGAGACGTTTTTCGGAAGAGACGTATTGGAGGGTGAGCTCGTCGCCGCCCGTGCATCCCGTATGATGCGTTTCGTACACTATGTTTAACCCAATGTTATCGTCCAGGGCCAAGGAGGTAGCATGCCGAGGGACCCACGAGTTTGACACCATACCATGCACGCACGGTGATCCCAAGAGGGGTTGACTCAACGAGAGATTCGGAATCATCCCCGTCGGTCATATCGACCACCATGAGAAACATCTTGATTGCCAGAGCCAGGTCGCCCACCGTATACGCCGTTTCTGCAGTTTGTAGTACATAGAATGGATTCTGTGGTGCAAGCAGAAGAACATGCATCAGTGATTGCAAGGAATATTCATACCTAACCAGCTCGTCAGCGTCGATCGTCACCATACGGGCTGAAAACGTACTGGTTGGACGCGGCATACATGTCCGCCAGTTCAAGCCATCCTTCCACGTCGGTATAGAAGGTATCGAGGTATTGTGAGAGTTCGTTCACCGCCTTGTCGATTTTGCCGGTTCGTCGGAATATCGATACACGACGCTTCCATATTGCCTTGGAGTAGTATAAAAATGACGCATGTTGGTGTACAGTGTGGCACGTACCGCATTGGTAGGATTCGCTTCCAGCAACTCGGCGTAGTACTTGAGTGCAATGTCTGGCGATTCGGTGGCTTCCATGCGGATTCCTGTGAGGCAGTCTACCCTTGGTGATCCAGGGAACTTGGCACCGAGTGTCCGAAGACATTCCTGGCGTCGACATAAGCGCGACCGTTTGATCGCCGGGGACACGTACGCACGTCTGCAACGTCCACCCGCCCGACATCTATCGCAGCGAGCGCAAGTTGTTCCAAAAAGGACCAACCTACACATACACGGTGAGAACACGCAGCTGACGTGGCAAACCAGCGAGACGTACGTTCGTCTCCAATCTTGTGAATAGCATTCTTCTCGAGTATGAACGCGCCCTTTTCGAATATGTCCTGGGATGCGCGCGTGTTGTGTGCGCGGTATGTCGCGAGTTGGTCCAAGGCTGCGTGGACGCTCAGGCTCATGGTAGTGTTTAGGTAACTTTGTTATGCCAGTGAGGGACATCATCCGCATCGACGAGCTCGTCCTCACCATATCCTTTGCCGCCGGCGATGACGACCAGGAGCAGGTCGTATCGCTCTCTCTGGCCATCGTACACGACATATCGAGAGCGGCACACTCAGACGACCTAACATGCTCGATCAACTATGCGACCTTATACACAACCCTCGTAGAGTCCCTTCCCAAGTCCCGCTACCCGTCGCTCGAAGCGCTCGTCGATCAAGTCTTTGAGACGCTCTATCGTGCTCACCCAGATGTCGACGAGGCGACAGTCGTCGCCACACGCAAGGACGCACGCCTACGTTTCACTGTCGAGGCAACCCGCAGGCGAGGTCTCACGCAGGATAATCCATCCCGCTTCGTTCTCGGCAGCCTCGAATTCGCCACCATCATTGGCGTGCACCCACGAGAGCGAACCGAGAAGCAGCCCGTCGTGTTGGACATCGCGATCGATCAACAGCGACGCGGGTTCACCTCCCACGAACGGTTCCCGTTTGCAGCGCTTGCAACATCCGTCCAACAGGTATGTCTAGAATCTATCATAGCAAGTAGGCGTACCAACCGACTTGTAGACGTTTTCCGCCTCGGCATATCTCACCATAGAGGCGCTTGCGTCGGCCGTCGCATGTCACGTTCTAGGATACACGGTAGACTCGGACGACTCGGTGACGATCACGTTGTCGAAGCCAAACGCCTTGGCCCTCGCAACGGCGCGAGTCCAGATGACCCGACAGCGATTCGACTTTGCGGGCGTTTTTTCAGCGCGTGGGTCTGCAGAACCTGTACCCGCGTCTGGGCGTTGCGAGGGGGATGCATTGCGTGGTGGCTCGTCCTCCGAGTCGTTCCATTCTGTTTCTCTTGCTCTCGGCTCGAACCTGGGTGACAGGTTCGCCAACATCGAGACCGCATTGCGACTCCTCGAGGTACCTACGATCTTACTCAGCGATCTGCCTGAGGTTACCCAGGTGTCGGTCGTCAATACCAGCTTCATGTACGAGACCGCACCCATGTACGTTACTGACCAACCTCGCTTTGCCAACTGCACTTGTATGGTGTGTCCATGCTCCTTTTCCCGTACCGATTGCTGATTTGTCTTGGCGTTTGCAAAGATTGAAACGAATCTGTCCCCAGAGGAAGTTCTCCGCTTGGTCAAGGCGATTGAGATGGCGGTCGGCAGGGTGCCGGGCGTACGCTTTGGTCCTCGTGCCGTCGATCTCGACATTATAACGTATGATGACCAATGTCTGGACACTCGTCCTCCAGGCAGCCGGTCGAGCCTAGACAATCTGATTGGCGAGCTCGTTATTCCACATCCACGCATGTGTGAGCGCGAGTTTGTGCTCCGGCCCTTGAGCGAGTAAGTTGGCTTCTATATCCGCATTGAGACTACAACTAAGCTTGACAAAGCATGGTTCCCCATTTCGTACATCCCGGGTGCAACAAGACAATACATACTCTCCTGGACGAGCTCGTATCTACTCACGGAGACAACGATTTCCCCATGCTCAAAGTCATTCCATTCCCGAAATACCCTTTTGACGATACCCAGGGCACCTACATACACGGCATACACGTACCCCCGACAGCCAAATACTGGACGGTATCCTCAAACCCCGCCAGTCACAGCCGCCCTCGCAAAACCTACCTCATGGCCACGCTCAACGCGACACCCGACTCCTTCTCCGACGGCGCACAGCACGATACACTCCCCACCGCCCTCGCCTACACAACAACTGCCGTCACCGCCGGCGCCGACATCATCGACATCGGTGGCTACTCCACCCGCCCAGGCGCAGCCGCTGTCTCGACCGCCGACGAGCTCGTGCGCGTCCTCCCCGTCATCCAAGCCATCCGTGCGCACCCCTCGCCCGCTGTTCGCGATGCCCTGCTCTCCGTTGACACCTTCCGCTGGGAGGTCGCCGCGCGCGCGGTGGGGGCGGGGGCCAACTGCATCAACGACGTGTACGCGTTTACGGGACCGACGTACCCGGTGGACGACGCGTCGTGGGCGCACCTCGCACGGATGCGGGACGTGGCGCGGGGCCTAGGCGTGCCGGTCGTGCTGATGCACTCCCGCGGGGATGCGGGGCGGAACAAGGGGTATGCGGCGTACGACGGTGATGGGGGGATCGTTGCAGCCGTGCAGACGGAGCTGGGGCGCAAGGTGGACGCGATCGTGCGTGGGCGGGGCGGGGTTCGGCGGTGGCTCGTTTTGGTGGATCCGGGGATTGGGTTTAGCAAGTCCGTGGAGGGGCAGCTGGAGTTGATGCGTGCGTTGGGGCGGGTGACAGCGCCGCGACCCGGGAGTGAGAATGAGAATGCGTTGGCGGGGTATCCCCTGCTCGTCGGGCCGTCGAAAAAGTCGGTGTGGGGCGCGGTGTTAGAGAGGGGGGACGTAGAGGGGACGTACGAGGGGCGCAAGACGAGTGCGCAGGAGCGCGGGTGGGCGACGGCCGCGGCGGTGGCGTGTGCGGTGCAGCAGGGGGCGAGCGTGGTGAGGGTGCACGATGTACCGGAGATGCGGGACGTGGTCGCCGTCACCTCTGCGATTTGGAATTAATAGCGAATCGGGTGTGGGCGTCATCCGTCCGTTGGTCCATATGGATTAAATGTTACTGTAGGTCATTGGCTATATATCCAAGTACTGACTGTTGATTATATTCTCTCAATCATTGTGGTTCCCTATCATGCCACTATTGAAATTGTAGATGATCTGTTTGAAAGGCAAGTTCATCTAGTTTTATTCAGCTCATCCAGGGTTAACAATATGCCTAGAGACATACAGTAGACAAGAGCCACAAGACAAAGTCCACTGCATTAATAACTTTGATGAAAGTATCTCATCTCTTACAATTCTGTTGTTTACTGCCAAGTATTCTTTCTCTATGGACATTACTGCTTTCTCTCATTCCATTACTATACAAATACAATGGTCACAGTCAAGGTGCAGTAGCCAAATGGACAACCACTTGTCTGCTGCTATTTGGCATGGGGTCTGAATGAAATTGTTACACTTACTGCAAGCTAGTGCCCAGTGAAGCAAGTGTAACTCAACTATATACAACTGATTATGTAGTACCCAACTGCAAGGTCAACCAGAGGGAGATGGATGCCTGTTTGATAGCCCAATGACCTAAGCATTAGTGAGGTCACCACCACGAGGTAGCCTATATCAAGGGGGAACTCTTGCAGGCACAAAGTCCCAGTTCTTCACAGGTTCTGTGAAATGAGAGCACTGAGGCTTGAGGGTGGAATGACTGCAAGGACAGTCAATTGCCAGTACACTAGTGGATGCAGAGTAGATTATGTAGAACTAGCTTAGGGACTATGGTACATGCAGCTCCAGTATTTATGGGTTCTGGAAAGTACTAAATATCCTGGTCCATGCTTGTGAAGTGGAAAGAGCAGGATCAAAAAGATCAACAAGGGATCCACATACAGATCAAGAGATGATAGGATCAAACAGAAATTCATTGTCTGGAAAAGCAGAACAGTCAATGAGCAGATCAAATAGAAACGTCTACCATATCCAAGCAAATGCGAGATGCGACATTTACCGCCAAGGAAGCAACATCAACTCGGAGCTCGTTCGTTGGGATCGAATAGATCTGCTTGGAGACGTAAGCCTTGTTCGAGCGGATTGCAGTCTTCGTCCGTCATTGGGGTTGGGATGCAGACGCGAGTCGATCAAGATGCAGCAGCAGTGCCCCGCAGTCGGGTCTTGCGGTATGGTGGTGCCATTAGTGCATCCCACATTGCGTCAACATCAATGTCACGCTCATTGTATGCGTTTTGAGTGTCTCGTCGTCTCAACGTCGACTCGGTGTGCTGTCGTGGGTGGTGGGTGGTAGCAAGGGAACGTTGGTGTATGCATCACGTCAATGGCTCGTTAAGCGCGCGAGAGATGGCGGTGGCAGCGCGTCG
>JBBPMK010000522.1:0-12067 GCA_038090295.1 Boletus semigastroideus | reverse complement strand
TCCTCTCAAGGCCAGGGCGATGGCAGAAAGGGGAAGAAGAAGAAGAACCAATGCGAAGGTGAGCATTTGGACAAGGCCAACAACCGGCGTCAGGAATGCCACAACAATGCTGCCGACACCTCCGCTGCCTCCTTCGCCTTTGCAAACTTCCTCGACAAGACGCCCATCATCGACTCTATCATCATCCCCAACCCGCTCTCTCTGCCTCCCCGTGACCCTCGCTCGCTCACCCATACAAAGGGCACCCACATTCATGGCAGACCTCCCACCTTCCCTCAAACCATGGCAACGATATCTCTCGCCGAACACATCAGGGCCCTGGTGACCCCTCAGACCCTCCGCCACCTTGACCCCATCATCAACCACCAGCATCAATGCCAGCACTCCACTTTTGGGGACCAGGGTCCCTTCCAAACCCTCCAAGAGAGGATTGGCACCCCTCCTCCCTCCTCCTCTACCTTCGACGTTCCCATGAACGTCTATGAAGAAGACGACGAAGATGTCAACAACATCGAGGACAGTGAGGAGGATGAGTACCTCGAGCGGTTCTTTGCATGCTCCGTCAAGTGGCAAGTACCACAGTTCCTCTGTCCTTCCTACAGTGCAGCTGACAAACAATGTTTTCAACAGAATTCGTTTTTTAATTTTTCGTCATATATCACTCCACCTGTAGTAGATACAATGGACAATACTACTACCCCCCTTCCATATGACTTCACAATGTGTGATAAGTGTAGTAAGAACTCAAAGGGAAAAGCCAAAGCGCATGAACACCACATCCCTAAAGATGTTTGGTTACTTGACTTGGGAGCATCCTCCCATTATACATCCGAACTCAACGATTTCATTGAGTATGTGGCATTTTCAAACCCACAATACATGCAAACTGCCAATGGCAGAGCACCAGTCCTAGGGACAGGTACAGTAATCATCAAGTATGCTGGACGACCTGAGCGGTTATCTCCAGTTATCTACATGCCCACCTGTACCGTTAAACTGATATCAATGGGCATGCTATTGAAGGACTCATGTCTGACCCTTCAGCAATCCCCTGGACACATCTCGTTCTATGACAAGTGTTCGAAGTGCATCGTGCTATCTTTCCATACACATGGCAGTACTATGTACTGGCTACGTGCACCCACGACGCAACCACATGCCGAATTAACATTGATGGCCTCTGTGGATTTCAATCTACTACACCAGCATCTTGGCCACCCTTCTAAAGAGGTTATCAAAGTTGCCAAGAAGCATGTCAAGGACTTCCTGGAGGTTACCCCTCCTACCACTACTAGCCCCTGTCGAGGCTGTCAGCTTGGAAAGCAGACAAATCGCACATTCCCTCATAGCGAGATGCAGGCTACTGCTCCCTTTGAACTAATCCACTCGGATCTTAAATCCTTTGAGGTGGAATCCTACCATAAAAACAAATACGTCATTGTATTCTATGATGACTATACCTCAGCAGGATGGGCTATGCCCCTTCGATCCAAGGATCTGTTACAATCCATTTGTATCTGTGTCTGTGTCCATATCCATGTCCATGTCCGTGTCTGTGTTCAAGTCCGTTTGTTTTTCCCACACTTGTATCTCTTATCTTTTTCAGCGGACTCTTTTCATTTCATGGTAACCCTTCCTGATGGTTACCCATTGATTGATCCTTTTCATCTATGATTGTACTACTGTCATACAGCATTCCCCTTTAGGTCCTGTTTGCTCCTTCCACTCTTCCACAAACCGGACCTCCGTTTGATCCTATATTCCATTCCTGTCATTTCCTGCGCAGCACTCTTCATCATTATTCCGATGCTGTGCATATACCATACTAGTCTTGGTCCGTGCTCTATCCCACTACCATACAAATACTCGAACCGCATGTATGGTATCCTTAAGCTAATTCTACGCATTTCTTCTGCGTCTCATCATCCTGCTTCCGCAACTAAGGCTCTCTCTCTTGGATTTCACTCCAGAGACTTGCGCGCTTCACTGCATCTGCGTAGAACCGGTACTACGCATCAGTTATAGACCTGTTGGCATAGTCTGCCTTCCAGTGTTGCGCTGATACCACCTTGAACCTACCATCGTTCATCAAGTGGACTTATCAAACGGACATCCGCCTTCAATCCGCTTTCAATACGCTTGCTTGTTATCACTTCACAGGACTTCGGTTCACAGTGAGCATAACAGGATCAGGCCTTAAAGGCCACCAAACAATTTTTTGCCTACATCTGCAATCAACACAACACAGTGATTAAACACTGGCGCTCTGATGCAGGGGGAGAATTCACCTCCAAAGCATTTAAAGAGTATTTGCGCGACAATGGCATCAACATCCAACAGTCCGCCCCTTACACACATCAGCAGAACGGGCGTGCAGAACGATTTATCTGCACTATTATGGACAAGGCACAGGCCATGCGCTTACACGCATGTCTGCCCCCCTCCTATTGGGAATTCGCAGTTGACCATGCCACCATTATATATAATAGGACTCCCAATGCTAGATTGAACTGGAAGACCCCCTATGAACTACTCATGGAGGAGAAACCTTCCATTTCACACCTTCGTGTATTTGGTTGTGGTGCCTATGTGCATATACCACCTGAAATGTGTGGTGGAAAACTCAACCTGAAATTGCAATTGATGATCTACCTAGGGGTTGTACCTGGTAGTACCAATAATTATATCTTTATGAAACCATCTGGCGGTATACATACATCTGCCCATGCGATATTCGGTGAGCACTTATTTCCAAGATGCTCATGCGCTGCACCCCATAAGCCAGTGCCCCATCCGCCTGCCACTCCTAAACACGACCACCCTGACGATCTCCCGATCGATTCAGAAGGAGACACTGATCATGAGTCAGATGTGGATTCCGCTCCTCGTCATCAGCCTAAGTCTCAGACTCCAAGTCCACCTCCTCATTCCTGAACTCCCTCTCCACCTCCACACCCAGACCCGGTCACACCACCACGACCACCACGACCAGCTGTACCAGCTGTACCACCTCCACCACGTCGTAGCGAGCACATACGACAGCTGTTACGCTCACTGCGAACTCTTGATGTCCGGCGAAGTGAGGAACAGAGGAGTGGCTTCATCCTAGATGGGTAGACCTCCTATGACCAGCGCGTCCTTAGGAAAGGGAAGATGCGCGATGGGGAAGGGCCTGGTGACGGTGGGCCCCTACCAGCGTGGTAATGTGAAGAAGGAAGTCAGACGACTGAGCGGGGAAGATCTAGGGGATACTATACGACTAGCCCAGGCGGTTACCCAAGAGAGCGGCCCGGCGACTAGAAGCGGTGGATGCCCGTTTGATAAGGTCCGTCCGAGAGGATGGTGGCTCAAGGCGGAGGCCCAGCGCAACCCAGAGGATGGACTACATCCGAGGGTCTATAACTGCAGGCGCGAAGTACGGCTCTTCGCAGAGGTCATGGAACTAGGCGACAATGAAGTCTGAGGGAGAGACGAGCTCAGAGACAGATCCCAGCCAGTACACCAGTAGAACGCAGAGGAAAGCGTAGAATTAGCTTGAGGTTATACAGTACAGGAAGGACTGTATATATAGTGTCTAGCTCAAGCTATGACTAAGCGGAAGCTCCGCTCTATAAGGTAAAACCCTTGTCTGCGCAGCACGGAAGGGTAAAGGGGATCCGAAGGATCAAAGGGGGCGCAGCAAGGTGAAACGACATATCCTGATGGGATCAGGAGAGAACGAGGATCAAGGGATCAATGAATCAAAGGATCATACCCCATCAGTGAGTCAACAGAGACCGGTACTCGGCAGTCCTGTCAGGAAGGTGAAGGACGGAAGCCCGCTTGTCCTAGAAGGGAAATACAAATGATCAAGCAGGAACAATAGAGGAAGCCCGGTGAAGGTTCCGGGTCTGACGGAGAGTCCTAAAGTAAGATGACACTGCCTGACTGAGAGGCCTTACGTGTCCAGGTCCGGAAGGGTCCAGACAGACCATGATGCTGCCTTATGGAGAAGGGCTTATGCGTACCAGAGAGAAGGTCATGAGTGGGTCGTGATGTGCTGCCGTGTGTGCAGACCTATGCACCCTAGGTCATGAGGTGCTGCCACATATGTGGACTGATGCATCCCGAGGAGTGCTGCTGCCTTCAAATGAAGGACTTAAGCTGCCGGTCGTCAAGGGTCGTGAGTGGTTGTAATGTGCTGCCGCATATGCGGACTAATGCATCCCGAGAGGTGCTGCTCCCGCTGAGGAAGGCTGATGCATACCATGATGTGCTGCTGCGTGTACGGACTTATGCATCCGAGAAGTGCTGCTTCATGGGAGAAGGCTGACGCGTACCAGGAGGGGAAAAGTAGGAGGAGGTCTGTTGGCTACCCCGAGTCCCCGAGCATACCTGGTGAAGGGTTGGGACAAGGGTGGTGATCTGAGGGTTGGCGAGTCCCTCCGGGATAGTTAGGAAGACGAAGAAAAGAATGAAATGTACAGGTGCTCGTTACTGGGTGTTCAGCTGGTGAATCCAGCCCAGTTTTGAGGCCAAACTGTAACAATATACTTCTTCACATCTGTAGTAATTCCAGGCCAAGTATAGAAACGGGATAATAAGTGAAGTGTCTGAGCTTGTCTGGCATGTCCAGCAAGTGGTGAATCATGACATATATGAAGTAGTTCTAATCGAAGAGGAAGTGGTACTAATATTTTTCCTTTTTGATTTGTAAATACTCCTTCGGATAGATCATATTGGAATTGGGGTATAGTTTTTTCTTTTATTTTTTCTGTTTCTTTCTGAATCCTCTCATAGCAGGCCAAAGTGATCTGAATATTATTGATGAACTAGAAAGGGGGTAACACTGTGATATTGGCATTATGGTTTAGATCTATTTTTCCATAATCTGGCTGGTGGGACAAGGCATTTGCTCTTCCATTTTGTGATCTGGGTTTGTAGATCATAACGTAGTTAAACTCCATTAACATTGCATGCCATTGTGCTTGGCATTGCAATAGAGTTTGGGGCTTTTTCCAATATTTCAGATTCTTGTGATCTGTCCAGATTTCAAAGTTTTGTTGTCCGATCAGATGATGACACCATTCATCTAGTGCTCTGATGACAGCTAATAGTTCTTTGTCATAGATTGGATAATTCTTTTCAGTGGAGTTAACAGAATGGGAAATGAAGGCACAAGGTTGCCAAAGAGAATCATTCCATTCCACCAATAGTACAGCTCTGGTTGCTACATCTATAGCATCAGTTTCTATATGTAATTTCTTTGGCCTATCTGGATATGCCAGTAAAGGGACAGTGGTAAAGGTTTTCTTTAACTTGTCAAACACTTGATTTCGCCCATCTGTCCAAATGAAGGGAGTTCCTTTTTTGGTAAGATTGTTTAGTGATCTGGCTACAGTAGTAAAATTTTGAATAGAGTGTCAATAGTAATTACAGAGATCCAAGAAGGATTGTATGTCTTTCAGCTTTTTTGGTTGTGGCCAATCCTGGATTCCTGCTACCTTGCCTTCTTGCATCTTGATTCCTTTGTTTCAAACTGTCATGCCAAGAAAGTCTATCCTTTTTTGTGTAAATTTGCATTTTGAAGATTTGATGCATAAGTCATTCACCCTTAATCTTTGAAATACTTCTTTTACGACATCCTGGTGTTCTTTGAGCATTTTTCCTGATGTAAAGATGTTGACATCATCCATATACACTAAGCAACAAAACTGTTGCAATAACTAACCTTGATGCAGTGCGTGAAGCGCACTGCAAGCATCTGTGGGAATTTTGCTTAGCCTTGGTAACACTAAATATAGTACATACTCTTGACTACAAACCACTCCCCAGGGCCATGTAACCCCACTCTTGTGGCTGTGGAGATATGTCTATTTTAACTCAGCTATGTCATTGCAACAGTTTTGTTGCTAGTTTAAATAAATATGAGTTTCATATATTCTGATGGATTCTGACATAAGGAATGGGTCATGTGACCTATAATAGGTTCAACATAATACAAATAAGTCAAAACACCACTCTTAATCCACTTCCATCACCCTGAAATCCCTTTCTACTGCTCAAGTCAACCAAATCATCTGTTACACTTGCCTAAGTGTAGCCCTTACTTGTGGACAAGGGACAAAGGTGTTGGATTGGATCCAGACAGAGGTTCGGTCTTGATGACATGAACGTACTACTGACGCCTTGATAGGACATTCAGGGACAAGGCAACACCCTTCACAAGAGAAGGATATTGAATGAGGTGTGGAGAAGAGCAGGCACTCAATACTAGCCTGAAGACTAGGAGAGCGATAGGATGATATTGAGCAAGATAGAGAGAATACAAGGGGAGCCCAAGCTAGGGAACTATGGACTGAGGTACAGGGTTTATATAGAGAGAGGCAATGGCACTGACTAAGTGAATAGAATGCATTGGAATGTGAAAGAACAAAATGAGTCAGAGATAAGAAGGGAAAAGCTATGTGAGGCAATGCAGGAGGCAATGCAAGGCAATGCTGATGGAATGATGATGGATCATCAGGGAAGAGAGCATTGGCTTGTTGAAAGGCTATGCTGAGCGTAGGTTTACATGACTAAGAGATAAGTCCAAAAGAAGAAAGAGGAGAAAGAGTAGAAAAAAGAGTAAACAGGCAATTGTAACATCATCTCCTTCTTGGATTTGGGTCAATCTACTTGCCAAATCTCTGATTCTACTGGTGTCCACCATTCCACAATCAGTAGAATTTGCTCTAAACTTCATCCAGACCTGGCTAGATCCTTTGGTGGTCATCCTACCCTCATTACTCCTGTTGATATGTATCATGCCATTTGTTTTATTGGGATTGGAAAGGCTGAAAATGCTGTCCAGGTTACCAGAACTCTCCAGAATGTCAAGAACCATGCCATCTCTCCACAAACTGTTTGTTGCCATCTGAAGAAAGCAGGCATGAAGGCTGTGGTGAAGAAAAAATGTCCTCGTCTCACTGCTGCTCATAGGAAGGCTAGACTGGTCTTTGTAGAAAGCCATCAACACTGGACTATAGAGGACTGGAAGCAAGTTATATGGTCAGATGAAACCAAAATCAATAGGATTGGGTTAGATGGCAAGAAGTAGGCATGGAAAAAGGCAGTAGAGGGTCTGAGTGATAGATTGGTACAAGGGACAGTGAAGTTTGGGGGAGGTTCTTTGATGATGTGGGATTGTATGACATGGGAAGGGGTTGGAATGGCTTGCAAGATTGATGGTAGGATGGATACTGACCTTTACCTACAGATTATGGAGGAGGAACTCCAGCAAACCTTGGAGTATTTTGCCAAAACTCCAAATGACATTATCTTTCAACAAGATAATAACCCCAAGCATACCAGTAAATGAGCCAAGAAGTGGTTTTCTGAGCATGGGTTTGAGGTTATGGTGTGGCCAGCTCAGTCTCCAGACCTTAATCCCATAGAACATCTATGGTTTCTTCTCAAGAAAAAGCTGACAGAGTATGCAGAGACAGCAAAGGGGATAACTGAACTTTGGGAGAGAGTACAAGCAGAGTGGGAGAAAATAGAGGTGGCAGAGTGTCAGAGGCTGATTGAGAGCATGCCCAAGAGGGTTCAGGAGGTCATTAAAGCCAAGGGAGGATACACTTCATACTGATTTATGATATCCTTGATATCAGCAGCAAAACTGTTGCAATGACATAGCTGATTTAAATTGACATATCTCCACAGCCACCAGAGTGGAGTCACATGACCCTGGGGAGTGGTTTGTAGCCAGGAGTACATACTATATTTAGTATATCAAAGATAAGCGAAATTCCCACAGGTGCTTGCACTGCGCAAAGCACACTGCATCAAGGTTAGTTATTGCAACGGTTTTGTTGCTCAGTGTAGATAAGTATGGATATCCACATGTCATTGAAGATATCATTCATCATTTGTTGAAATGATCCAAGGAAATTGGCTTTGCCAAAATACATCACTAGGGGTTCATACGCTCCAATTGGTGTGCTGAACACTGCTTTCCATTCATCACCTTCTTTGATTCAGATGTTATTGTAACCCCATTGAAGATCTAATGTTGTAAACATGTCTGCATTCTTTAATTGATCAACCAAATTGGAGATGAGGGGTAATGGATAAGCATTTTTAATGGTGCCTTCATTTAAGTATTGGTAATCCATTACTAAGCATCTTTCTCCATCCTTTTTTGGAATGAAGAACACTGGCAATGTTTGGGGAGACTTTGATGGATAAATATATCCTTTCTTTAACCTGCCATCTACAAAATCTCTGACCACCTTCATTTCTTCGTCACTCATTGGAATAATTCTTCCTTTCTTAGGTACAAAGCCTTCTTTTGGCTCAATTGTGTGATCCCATGGTTTACATAAGAGTATTTGTGATGCTGCACTTTGAGAGAAGATGTCAAGAATTCATGATAGCATTTCAGAACTTGTTTTTTGATTTCTTCTTCACCCTCGAGTACTTGGAATGTTTTCTATTCTATTTCCTGGTATAATGTTGGACAATACTTGGTACATCTCCATCAGGTGATTTTCTTTTGTTGCCAATCAATAAGTGGGTTGTGCCTCATTAACCAGTTATATCCAATGAGCATAGGATGTGTTCCTAGGCTTGAGAGAGAGGCATCTACTATCTTTGCATGTCCTTCAATACTCATAACCATGGAGATGGTATGGGTTATACTTCCTCCAGAGTTAAATGTTCCATGAGCATTACATGTATCAACTGCTTGTTGAAGCAGTGTAGTTTGGATTTGTAGAGTTTCAACTATCTTTCTGTCTATGAAGGTGTTTGTACATCCACTATCCAGTAATGCTGTTACTCACAATGGGTACCATTCTTTTTTTGTGGGTATTTGTGCATCTATCAGCACATTCATCTCATCTCTTACTTCTGACCAATGGAGAATTGTTGGTATGAAGTTAGGTATATGGTTTATATGTATTTCTTCTATTAATTTAGTAAGGGAATTAAGTGCACTTTTTTTTACTTCTGGCACCAAGCCTATCACAGGACTCCGTTCAGAAGACTTACATACATGGTTACTTATGCTACTAATACAACCACTTGTGGTAAAAGACCGTACTAATTCATTGTCTATTGAGTGCTCAGAAGCTTTCCCCTTGTTCCTGAACAACTCTAATTTAAAGCCTTTGTGGCTGCTAACTGCCTTTCTAATACTTCTACCTTATCTTTTAAGACAGTGGTTGCAGCTTCTTGTTTTTCATTGGCAATTTGTATCTGTAAAAAAGAGGGAGGGGGATTCTGGGCTGATTCATACCAAGTGTTGGTGTGTATGTCTAGGAACATGCCCCTGGTCTGTTGCCTTGGATTTGGGCACTGACACTTTGTATGTCCTGGTTTGCTACAATTCCAGCACACTATAGGGGATCTGTCCAATGCTTGTTGGACCAATAGATCCTATTATGATTGCTCAATCAGCACCACATTTTTCTCAGAGAACTCATCCCCTTCATTCTCCCTCTCCTCCCTGACCTCTATAATCTCACCCACCTTGCAATCTCCACTCTCATCCTTGCCACCTGCATAGGATTCCTCATGGTTCATGCACTACCTTGTTCCATGTGCTAGCCACATTCCCTGATCCCATCTCCTGATCCATCTTGATCCATGTGCTTGCCACATGTCTATGCTTCCACTTTTTTGATCCATGCACTTGCTGCATGCCCTTGCTTCTACTTCTCTTGATCCATGCACTAGCTGCATGTCTCACTTCTTGAACCCTTGATGCATGTGCATACCACATGTCTCACTTCTATTTCCTGTACCTTGCTTCTTTGACTCATGATTGATCCCATTGATCTTCTTCAATCCTTGATCTCTCCTACATGAGGTTACCTCATGTCTCTTATCTTCAACTCCTGTTTCACCTTTCGCACTCAGCTACATTCTCTCCGCTTAGTCAGGACCTTTACCTTATATATATAAACCCTTGCTAGTCACTAGTAGTTCCCTAGCTTGGTCTCCCTATATCTCCCTTGTCACTGCTCAGCTAGTCCTTGCCTTGTACTTCATTGTACTCATCAAATACAACTCACTTCATCTCCAAGTCTCCAGCATACTATTGAGTTGCTGCTCTGAACCTTGTCACTCCTGTCTATTAAATGTCACCAAGTTGTTCAACAGTCCTCCAGTCTTCTATAAGAAGTCTATCAGCATTCACCACCACGCGACTCATCGAAGCATTGAAAGCCATCCTCCTTATCAAGGTCGACCTATTGCTAGCTACATCATAGCAAATCCTCAGTTGAACATCAGACAATACTAGTCACTTGTCACTCATCTTCAATTTACTACTTCACCTTGCTCAAGTTAGGGCTACACTTAGGCAAGTGTAACAGATCCATTGGCACTCCTCTACCTGGCTGGGTACCAGTGAAAGTGAAACGGGGAGGGAGTGTTCCAGTAGGAGGTTGATAGTATTGGAATCAACAATAAGGAGTGGTTTTTTAGGGATTGCTTGTTTTTCAACAGATAGTCTTTCTATTCAAATTTTTTCAAACAACCTTCCTAGTTTTCCATACTCTTGGAGGAGTTTTGGAGCTGATAAGCTGTCAATGTCTAGCATAAGGTATGCCTGGTAATAGATCTGATGACTAATGTTTTGTTTGAGAATTTCCTTGGTATAGAACGCATCAATTCCTGCATCTGTAACCAATATTTGGAATTTCTGTACAAAGTCATTGATCAGCTGTCCTTCAACATGTTTTAGTGCTAGTAACTCCTTAAGGGCTTCATGTGCTATGACTACTATTTGGAAATATTCTATGATTTCTTTTTCCAAATCTGTAAATGTAGGCCATGCATTGACTCCTATGGATAGTACATCCTTAGGGTTGGCGAAGCTTTCTTCTCCTGCTATGTATTTCTGGGTTGTGAGGAAAACAAAATCAGTGGCTTTTCCTTTGAACTGAGATAGGATAGCTAGAGTACAGAGTTTGCTATCTTTCCAGGTTTGTGCTTTCGCCCACATGGTAAGCTGGAGCCATCAAGCTCTGAACTTCTTTCTATTGCCTTCCCAAGTACCTGGGTCTAGGATTTCTTTTTGTAATATCGTCTTTTCTCTCCATGAGTTTAGCAATTGCTTCTGCTAGCTCATTGTTGGACATCATTGGTGATTGAGGAGATGGGGTATGAGTCAAAGAAGGAGGAGTGTGTATTTGTAATGACTCTGTGTCTGTAGTATCTGCTTCGCTACTACTGCTCACACATGAGAAATTTCCAAACTTGTTAATTCTACTGCCTCTGTTCTAATCCAATATGGGTTTACACAATGTACAACTTGAAAGAAGAGAAAGATAAGGGTGAGAAAAAGAGCAAGAAGAGCTAGTACAAAAGTGGCTATGATAGAAGGCAGGATAGCCACTTTGGAAGAAAACTAAAAAAAAGAGTATTTCTTTTGAGCATGGAGATGCTCCTTGTTTCTAAGGTATCCTTTTTCATCTTCACAACATTCCTTATTTAAGTTCTTTTGATAGAACTTCCTTTGTCTCCTAATCCTTTGTTTGATGAAGATCCTCTGCTCACATATGGGGTTTGGTGGAGGTGGAGTTTTGTAAAAAACAAGATTGGCCTGACATATGTAATCAGGAATTTCTTCCCTTTTGACTAGGTGAAGATGAAGAGAAAGGACTATTGGTGTAGGCAGCTCCTCTTTAATGCATACGGTGGTGTGAGGGAGTGTTCTTATGAATTCCAGTTTAGGTATCCCACCCTTGATTGGAGTCCTCTGTGTAGGGCCTTTGGAAAGAGAATGCAAACATCTGCTCTGCAGCAATGAACTCAAAATAGATGCCTCATTCTGTCAAAATGTGAATGACAAACTTGTAACAGAAGAAGAGGATGATGGCAAGTGTGAGAGAAATGAGGAAGGAGTTTGGTAAACTGAGAGAAATTTCCAGCATGGAAATTGTAGGGGTGGAGGAAAGGGAAGTGTGGATAGAGGATCAAACTGTGGGTGATGTTCTAAAAAAGTCACCATGAAATGTGAAAGAGTTCACAAAAGAGATAAGAGATAAAAAAATAAACAGATTGGATATGGATATGGATTTGGACCCAGACTTGAACT
>JBBPMK010000521.1:0-14949 GCA_038090295.1 Boletus semigastroideus | reverse complement strand
GTCTCATCCCAACCCTTCCAATGCACTAAGTATTCTAAGCCTGAAGAGGAAACTCTACTGCCAGCGATGTAATCTACCTCAAATTCTTCATGTCCTTCGTCATTTACTATCACTGCATCTGGACGTAAGGATGGTTGTCCTGGTAATGTGTCGTGATAAGGTTTGATGTGTAATATATTGACCGTTGGATGAATGTGTACTGTTGCAGGAAGAATGAGAGTGACTGCATTGGGTAATATTGCCGAGATAGCATATGGGCCAATCCATCGTTGAGTGAGTTTGTGAGCTGTGTATGGGAGTTTGAGATGTTTAGTAGATAGCCAAACACGTAAGATGGTGCTTCTGATCGGCGATGATCCGTTTGTTTCTTCATTCGGTTTCTAGCATCATCTAAGGATTGTTTGACTTCGTTGTGGCTTTTCTGAACTTCTCCAACAAAACCGCTTGTCGCTCCTTCAAAGCCTAGTCTAGGAGTGTGTGTTACGCTCACTGCGAACTCTTGATGTCCGGCGAAGTGAGGAGACAAAGAGTGGCTTCATCCTAGATGCGTAGACTTCCAGTGACCAGCACGTTCCGTGAAGAGAGAGAGAAGACGTGCGATGAGGAGGGGTCAGGTGACGGTGGACCCCTGTCAACGTGGTGGTATGAAGAGGGAAGTCAGACGACTGAGCGGGGAGATCTAGGGAATACTATACGACTAGCCCAGGCAACTACCCATGAAAGTGGCCCAGCAACTAGAAGCGGTGGATGCCCATTTGATAAGGTCCGTCTGAGAGGATGGTGGCTCAAGGTGGAGGCCCAGCGCAACCCAGAGGATGGACTACATCCGAGGGTCTATAACTGCAGGCACGAAGTGCGGCTCTTCGTAGAGATTGTGAAACTAGGCGACAATGAAGTCTGAGAGAGGGACGAGCTCAGAGACAGATCCTAGCCAGTACACCAATAGAACACAGAGGAAAGCATAAAATTAGCTTGAGGTTATACAGTACAGGAGGGACTGTATATATAGTGTCTAGCTCAAGCCATGACTAAGCGGGAGTTCCGCTACATAAGGTAAAACCCTTGTCTGCGCAGCACGGAAGGGTAAAGGGGATCCAAAGGATCAAAGAAGGCACAGCAAGGTGAAATGACATATCCTGATGGGATCAGGAAAGGACGAGGATCAAGGGATCATAGGATCAAAGGATCATACCCCATCAGTGAGTCAACAGGAACCGGTATCGCCAAGATAGGATCTTGGACGTAATAGGTTGGTGGTCCTATCAGGAAGGTGAAAGTACGGAAGCCCGCTTGTCCTAAAAAGGGAAATGCAAATAACAAGCGGGAACAATAGAGGAAGCCCGGTGAAGGTTCCGGGTCCGACGGAGAGTCCTAAAGTAAGATGACACTGCCTGTCTGGAGGCCTTATGTGTCCAGGTCCGGACGGGGTTCCGGACGACCATGATGCTGCCTTATGAGGAAGGGCTTACGCATACCGAAGAGGGGATCATGACAGGTCATGATGTGCTGCTGCGTATGCAGACTGATGCATCCCGAGGAGTGCTGCTGCCTTACGGGGAAGGACTTATGCTGCCGAGGGAAGGTCGTGAGAGAGTCGTAATGTGCTGCCACACGTGCGGACTGATGCATCTCGAGAAGTGCTGCTCCTGCTGAGGGAGGCTGACGTGTACCATGGTGTGCCGCCACGTATGCGGACTTATGCATCTGGGAAGTGCTGCTTCGTGGGAGAAGGCTGACGCATACCAGGAGAGGAGAAGTAGGAGGAGGTCTGTTGGCTACCCCAAGTCCCCGAGCATACCCGGTGAAGGGTTGGGACAAGGGTGGTGATCTGAGGGTTGGCGAGTCCCTCCGGGGTAGTTAGGAAGACGAAGAAAAGAATGAAATATACAGGTGCTCGTTACTGGGTGTTCAGTTGTCTGAATCCAGCCCGGTTTGAGGCCAAACTGTAACAGTGTGTCTCTTGGTGATCGCGAATGGGGTAGTATCAGTGACAGAAGAGATGGAGTTGTTGTGGTTGAATTGCGCCAGTTTGAGCCATTCTACCCATTCGTCTTGCTTTTTTGCTATGTAAATGTGTAGATATTGTTCCAGTTCCCTGTTAAGTCGTTCTGTTTGACCCTCTGATTGAGGATGGTAGGCCATACTGAGGCGCTGGGTGATATCTAGCAATGAGCACAACTCTTTAGTGAACTCCGATACAAACTGGGGTCTGCGATCTGATACTATGAAAGAGGGTAATCTGTGTGTGCACCAAACATGGTTGCGAAATAGTTTAGCTAAGCCTAAGAATGAGATGGTCTTTTGACATGAAATAAAGACAACTTCTTTACTAAACCTGTTACAGTTTGGCCTCAAACTGGGCTGGATTCACCAGTTGAACACCCAGTAGCGAGCACCTGTACATTTCATTCTTTTGTTCGTCTTCCTAACTACCCCGGAGGGACTCGCCAACCCTCAGATCACCACTCTTGTCCCAACCCTTCAACGGGTATGCTCGGGGACTCAGGGTGGCCAACAGACCTCCTCCTACTTTTCCTCTCTTGGTACACATCAGCCTTCTCCCACGAAGCAGCACTTCTCGGATGCATAAGTCCACACACGCAGCGGCACATCATGGTACACATCAGCCTTCCTCAGCGGAAGCAGCACCTCTCGGGATGCATCAGTCTGCATGCGCGGCAGCACATTACGACCACTCATGACCCTTGACGACCGGCAGCATAAGTCCTTCCCTGCAAGGCAGCAGCACTCCTCGGGATGCATCAGTCCACATACGTGGCAGCACATCACGACCTAGGATGCATAGGTCCACATACCTGCGGCAGCACATCACAACCCATCACAATCCCCTCTGAGACGCGTAAGCCCTTCTCTGCAAGGCAGCATCATGGGCGGTCCAGACCCTTCTGGACCTGGACACGTAAGGCCTCTCAGTTAAGGCAGTCATCTTACTGTTACGATATTCCGTGGGCCGTGTCAATTTCTTTCTTCTTCGATCTTATCCTTTTCCCATTCTATTAGTGGACTCCATTTCCAATTCACGGTAACCCTCTTCCTGGTTACCCGCTGTTTGATCCTACATCATTACGGTTGTGACAGCTGTCATACAGCATTCCCCATTTAGCCGCACCGCTTCTTCCGCTCTTCCGCGACCGGCTTCCCATTCGTCCCTTTTCCTCTGTTCCGCTGTCACCATTGCGCAGTACCCTTCCCTTTTATTCCGGTACTCCGCTTATACCATATTCAGCTTGGTCCGTGTGCTTCTCTTTACCGTATAACTACCAAGCCACCTGTATCGTAATACCCAAGCTAATTCTACGCAATTATCCTCTGCGTTCAATCCTGTGTGCTTCCGCATCTAAGGCACTCTCCTTCGGCTTCCACCCTTAGGACTTGCACGCTTCCTTGCGTCTGCGTAGAACCGGTACTACGCATTGATCATAGACCTGTTGGCATAGTCTGCCTTCCAGCGTTGCGTCGACCCCACCCTAGGCTCACCATCGCCTTACGAGTGGCTCTATCAAACGGACATCCTATCTCTCTCAGTCTGCTTGTTATCACGTCACAGGACCTCGGTTCGCAGTGAGCGTAACACCCGCATGTCCTAGAAGGGATAGACAAATAACAAGCGGGGACAATAGAGGAAGCCCGGTGAAGGTTCCGGGTCCGACAGAGAGATCTAAAGTAAAATGACACTGCCTAACTGAGAGGCCTTACGTGCCCTGGTCCGAACAGGGGTTCGGATGACCATGATGCTGCCTTATAAGGAAGGGCTTATGCGTACCGGAAGAGGGGGATCATGAGAGGTCGTGATGTGCTGCTGCGTATGCGGACCTATGCATCCCAAGTCGTGATGTGGTCGTAATGTGCTGCCGCGTATGCGGACTGATGCATCCCGAGGAGTGCTGCTGCCTTGCAAAGAAGGACTTATGCTGCCGGCGTGAAGGGTCGTAAGAGGTCGTAATGTGCTGCCGCGTATGCGGACTGATGCATCCCGAGAAGTGCTGCTCCCACTGAGGAAGGCTGATGCGTACCATGATGTGCTGCCGTGTATGCGGACTTATGCATCCAGGAAGTGCTGCTTCGTGGGAGAAGGCTGATGCGTACCATGAGGGGAAAGTAGGAGGAGGTCTGTTGGCTACCCCGAGTCCCCGAGCATACCCGGTGAAGGGTTGGGACAAGGGTGGTGATCTGAGGGTTGGCGAGTCCCTCCAGGGTAGTTAGGAAGACGAAGAAAAGAATGAAATGTACAGGTGCTCGTTACTGGGTGTTCAGTTGTCTGAATCCAACCCGGTTTGAGGCCACACTGTAACAGAGTCAACAGGGACCGGTACTGCCAAGATAGGATCTTGGATGAAGATAGGTCTGGCGGTCCTGTCAAGAAGGTGAAATACGGAAGCCCGCTTGTCCTAGAAGAGAAGAGACAAATAACAAGCGGGCACAATAGAGAAAGCCCGGTGAAGGTTCCGGGTTCGACGGAGAGTCCTAAAGTAAGATGACACTGCCTGCCTGAGAGGCCTTACATGTCCAGGTCTGGAAGGGTCCAGACAGACCATGATGCTGCCTTGTGGAGAAGGGCTTACGCGTACTGAGGAAGGAGGTCATGGGTTGGTCGTGATGGGTCATGATGTGCTGCCACGTGTGTGGACTTATGCATCCCGCGGAGTGCTGCTGCCTTTCGGAGAGGACTTACGCTGCCGAGGGAAGGTCATGAGAGAGTTGTAATGTGCTGCCGCGCATGCGGACTGATGCATCCCAAGAAGTGCTGCTCCCTTGGAGGAAGGCTGACACGTACCATGATGTGCTGCCGCATATGCGGACTGATGCATCCCGAGAAGTGCTGCTTCATGGGAGAAGGCTGACGCGTACCAGGAGAGGAGGAGTAGGAGGAGATCCGTTGGCTACCCCGAGTCCCCGAGCATACCCAGTGAAGGGTTGGGACAAGTGTGGTGTTCTGAGGGTTGGCGAGTCCCTCTGGGGCAGTTAGGAATTCGAAGAAAAGAATGAAATGTACAGGTGCTCGTTACTGGGTGTTCAGCTGGTGAATCCAGCCCAGTTTGAGGTCAAACTGTAACACTTGCCGCATGTCCGTGCTTCTACTTCTCTTGATCCATGCACTAGCTGCATGTCTCGCTTCTCTTGCTTCTCGAACCCTTGATGCATGTGCGTACCACATGTCCTGCTTCTATTTCCCATGCCTTGCTTCTTTGTTTCATGATTGATCACATCGATCTTCTTCAACCCTTGATCTCTCCCACATGAGGTTACCTCATGTCTCTTATCTTCGACCCCTGTTTCACCTTTTGCACTCAGCTGCATTCTTCCCACTTAGTCAGCGCCCTTGCTTTACATATATAAACCCTCGCTAGTCTCTAGTAGTTCCCTAGCTTGGTCTCCCTATATCTCCCTTGTCACTTCCCTGCTTGTCCTTGCACTTGTACTTCACTGTACCTGTCAATACAACCAGCTTCTTCTCCAAGTCTCCAGCGTACTTCTTGAGTCGCTGCTCTGAACCCTTGCACTCTTGTCCATTGAACGTCATCAAGTTGTTCAACAGTCCTCCAGTCTTCTACAAGAAGTCTATCAGCATTCACCACCGCATGACTCACCGAAGCGTCGGAAGGCATCCTCTTAAAGGAAGCATTGCTAGCTACGTCATAGCAACCTGATCCCAGATCAAACACTTGTCACTTGTCACTTGTCTTCAGTCTACTACTTCGCCTCACTCAAGTTAGGGCTACACTTAGGCAAGTGTAACAACTGTAACAAGGAATAGGACGAGTCACACACATGGCTATCATAGCAATCAGTATCCAAGGTCATGCAGAAGTAGTAGAAGCCTTCGTCGCAGTATTAGGAACCCATGCGATGTTAATCAGTTACGATTGGCTTTTACGACATAATTCTCGAATTGATTGGGTAGCAAAAACCATATCTGATTGGAACTGTACAGATGATTGCCATGTACTACAAGATCATTTAAAAATGTGAGAAACAAAGTTCCAAATCCTTGAAGACGAAGAAGAAGTCAAGAAGCAAGTACCGGAATGTTACCACGAATTCCTCAATGTCTTCTCCCAAACAGCAGCATCACGAATGCCCTTAAGAAAACCATGGGATCATGCAATCAAACTAAAAGAAGACTTTGTACCAAAGAAAGGAAGGGTCATTCTGATGAGCAACGAAGAAATGAAGACGGTTAGAGACTTCGTAGATGGCGAATTAAAGAAAGGTTATATTCGACCATCAAAATCCCCTCAAACATCACCCGTATTCTTTATACCAAAAAAGGATGGATCTAAGCGTCTAGTAATGGATTATCGTTACCTAAATGACAGCACCATCAAAAATGCTTATCCATTACCGCTAATCTCTGATTTGGTCGATTGTCTAAAGAATGCAGACATGTTTACAACATTAGATCTTAGATGGGGTTACAATAACATCAGAATCAAAGAAGGAGATGAATGGAAGGCCGCTTTCGTCACACCTATCAGAGCCTATGAACCCCTAGTGATGTACTTCGGAAAAGCCAATTCCCCAGGATCATTCCAACAAATGATGAACGACATCTTTAACGATATGTGGATGACGGTCCTGATCTATATGGATGACGTCAACATCTTTACATTGGGAAAAACAATTGAAGAAGATCAGGAGATCGTTAAAGAAGTATTTTGAAGGTTAAGGGCAAACAATTTATTCGTCAAACCATCGAAATGTAAATTCTCTCAAAAGAAGGTAGACTTCCTAGGCATGACAGTTTCAAGTGAAGGAATCGAAATGCAGAAAGGAAAAGTAGACAGAATTCAGGACTGGCCTCAACCCAAAAGGCTGAAAGATGTACAATCATTCCTGGGTTTATCCAACTATTATAGACGCTTCATACAAGATTTCGCCACTATCACTAGACCATTAAATGACCTAATGAAAAAGGGAATGCCCTTCGAATGGATGGAAGAGCGAAATCAAGCGTTTAAAAAGTTAAAAGAAATGTTTACCATGGCACCTTTATTAGCATATCCAGATGGGCTAAAGAAATTACGTATTGAAACCGACGCTTCTGATGTAGCAACAGGAGCCGTTATGTCGGTAGAATGTGAAGATTCTCTTTGGCAACCCTGCGCTTTCATTTCCCACTCCCTAAACTCTGCTGAGAAAAATTATTCAATTTACGATAAAGAGTTGTTAGCAGTTATTCATGCCTTAGATGAATGGCGACATCACCTAATCGGACAGCAGAAGTTCAAGATCTGGACGGATCATAAAAACCTTGAATATTGGAAAAAACCGCAAACCTTATCACAAAGGCAAGCATGATGGCATGCGACATTAATGGAATTCAATTACGTCATGATTTACAAACCCGGATCTCAAAATGGACGTGCAGATGCATTATCATGACGACCAGATTACTGCAACATAGATCCAAATCATAATGCCAACATCACAGTGCTTCCTCCTTCCCTATTCATCAATAATGTCCAAATCTCTTCCTCTTTCTATGAACGAGTACAAAAAGAAACCGAAAAAATAAAAGAAAAAACTATTCCAGGATTTCAATATGACCTTAGCGAAGGATTATTTAGTAATAATAAAAACAAAATCCTAGTTCCTCTTTCATTACGTGCTGAACTCCTTCATATTTGCCATGATTCCCCTATAGCCGGACATGCTGGTCAAGCTCGGACTTTACATTTACTCTCTCGCTTCTATACCTGGCCTGATATCACAGCCGATGCCAAAAAGTATATTTTGCATTGTCCAACTTGTGCCCGGACAAAAGGCAAAAATACTCGACCAGCAGGCAAACTTTTACCTTTACCTTCTCCCTCTTCTCCCTGAATGGATATATCAGTGGATTTCATCACCGGACTTCCTAAAGTCAATTCCTACGATTCTATTAGTGTCATCGTCGATCGTTTTAGTAAAGAAACAGTTTTCATTCCATGTAGTAAAACCATTTCCTCTCTCGACCTAGCCAAACTATTTCGTGAGCATGTTTGGTGCATTCATGGACTACCATCTTCCATTGTTTCGGATAGAGGACCACAATTCGTTTCAGACTTTACTATGAAATTATGTACTTTGTTAGACATCACCCAACGCCTCAGCACCACCTATCATCCTCAAACCGATGAACAAACAGAACAGATGAATTGAGAGTTAGAACAATATCTCCGAACCTACGTTGCCAAAAAACAAACCAAATGGGTCGAATGGTTGAAGCTCACTCAGTTCAATCATAATAATTCCCTGTCCTCGGCAACCGGGACTAGTCCGTTCTCAATAACCAAACGTCACTCTCCTCAGTTAGGGTTTGAAGGCGCACAAGAGGGCTTTGCGTTGGAGGCACAACAAAGTCATGAACAAGTCCACAAATCCCTAGATGAAGCTTGAGAACGCATGAAGAAACAAACAGATCATCTCCGTTCTGACGCCCCTCTTTACCATGTTGATCAAAAAGTATGGCTATCCACCAAGCATCTTAAATTACCATATACTGCTCATAAACTCACCCAAAAGTGGATTGGCCCTTACGTCATCTCGGCGATCCTTCCAAATGCGGTTACACTCAGTCTTCCATCCTCGGTTCACATCCATCCCATGGTTAATGTTTCACGGATCAAACCCTATTGTGAACTGTTACCTGGTCATACTGATGTCACACCTGATGCAGTTTTGATTGATACTGAAGGATCTGAGGAATTTGAAGTCGATTTCATTGTGGCGTCTCGGCTGTCTTCTTATGGTCTCAAATACCTCGTGCATTGGAAAGGTTGGGATGAGACGGATCGCACATGGGAACCAGAATCACATCTCTCCCATGCGGCTGAAGAAATCAAGATATTCCGTCGTCGTCATCCTTCCGCTCCTCGTCACATGCATGGTATTTCGTTTGAGGACTTTTCTTTGTTATTTCGTCCCTTTGGTCCTGAACATGGTACTCCCTTTTCTTTGACTTGCCTGGAATACGAGTCCCTAGGGGGGGGGGTAGTGTTACAAACCATGCCCTCTTAGCCTACTTATTTCCTACACTTTCAACTCTTTGGTTCGAACCCAACACACGACCTTTCTTTTCCTTTTCTTTTTCAGGTCACGTGACTCACAGCCACCAATGACATCATGGTCCAGACCCTTATCTATGACATCATCGGTCTAGGCTCTTATCTCTTCTTATCTTTCTATTCTTAGCTCATGACATCATCATGACGTCATCATGACATCATGCTGACTGATCATGACTCATACCCTTGACCCTATTGACGTGGACCTGTAGCATTAATAGCTCTTATCTCTTAATAGAGTTCGAGCTCCGCTTTAACCTTACCTGTACTTGTATATAAGGTAGACACTCGACTGGTGATTGCCCCCAGTCTAATCCACTTGGTTATTCAGTCACCTTGACTTGAGGCCTAGTGTGAGGATCCACTTCGCTTCCTACCTCCTTTATTTTCAACTCGCCAGTGACTGAGCATGCACTGCAACAGGATATCGTCTGAGTGTACAACACTTGGATTAGACTACTCCTGAACGCTCTCCCAGACCACAGGGATAAGTGGGGCCCGCCGGAGCTTTCCGTGACTGTTTTCTTCTTCGTCCCCTGACATCTATTAGGGGAGCAGACTTGTGATCTGCAGATTAGAACACCGATACCTATTAGTACCCTTCAAAGTTTCTCCCCTTGGAGATTTTACTGCACATCCGTCAAGGGTGATAAGCGTAGTGTCAAGCCACATTAGGGGCTGGAAGACATATTTCATACACTGGTATTCCGCTGCTGCAAACAGCGAGGTAGAGCATCAGACTTGCAGTGGTCCTGCATTGTGAAAGCCAGTACCTTACTCTAGTACTGTAGACGAAGTTACCCAGGTTATTGGGGTAATTCGTGTGGGCTACCAAACCCAAAGTTTTTGTTTTAGCAAGCCGCTGGAGAATTAGTTTTTCTGGAATCCTCCCTCTCCCTTTCCTAAGTTCAGAGTTTTATGAACTTTGAAACCTTCTCAATCATCCTCTTCGCTTTCATCGCCCTCATCACATACTGCTTCGACCGTATTCTCAACTATGGTGGTCTACAAATCATGGCCCTCTTCTTTGGTGAAAAATTCAGTCTAGTTATAAGAAGACCCACCGCAGAACACAGGTTAGACAACGACTGGCACCAAGAGGAAGAAGCAGCTTGGGCATAAAAGGACAACTAGATAGTACTCTAGTAGCGAATGAGGAGTAGGTGAATCGAGAAGCATCTCGCCGCAGCACATATCGTATGCATTCCAAAGGAGGAATCCCCAGAGGTACCTTCTTTGCATCTCCATTTAGTCTGCCTTGTCAAAAAGGAAGAAAGGACCCCTGAACCCCAGTGGCTCAGAGAATACTTTGATGAACAAAGAGATCGACCACTCGCTGATCTTACTTCCCCTCCTCCCAATCCTATTTGTGAACAGTGGTTAGCCGAAGGACATAGATATCGGTGCCAAAGGAAGTTCTATCAAAAGAACTTAAACAAGGTTAGAAAAGAAGATGGTTCTGGTTACCTTAGAAACGTTAAAAAACAGAAAAAATTTCCTTTCTTTTAAATCTCTTCTTTTCATTCTGGATATCATTCTTGCCTCATCATATACTCTTTTTCTTGCTATTTGTTTCATTGATCTTCGCATTTGGCGTATACGTAGAGAACTCCAAGAGATACAGGAGTTAACAGAAGCAGTATGAGCTATTAGGCTTAGTATTGTAAATCGGTTACCAATAGTAGAAAACGAAGATCAAGCTAGTACAGTCTTGGTCTAAAATAACCCCCGTTCAAGATTTATGAGTAGTAGTGACAAAGAGCCTCCACCACCCAGATTTGGAACTCCACCTACACCCAAGACTCCAATTTTCCCTCAACCACCAATGTCTTCAAACGATGACCTTGCAGCACAGTTAGCAAAACTGTTAGCAGCACAAAATGAGAAGAAGGATGACGTCACAAAGAAAATCCTTGACCCAGGATCGTGGGAAGGAGATAGAAAGAAATTCCGCACATGGTGGCTACACCTTACCTTATGGGTAAACAAACAAACTTGGAAAAACAATAAACTCCACACAATCACTATCCTATCACATTTCAAAGAAAAATCAGATGGTTTTGCCTTCTTAACCCTGTGCAAATATGTTGATTTATCTGAAACATATGCAGACGAAAAAGATATCATACCTTGCAGAAATTCAGCATGGCCAACTTTTGCTGAGTTACGAAAAGAAATTTTTGACTATTTCCAAATCAAAGTTCTTGCCCATGAAGCCTTGAAGGCGATACAAGCTCATAAGCAGACGGATGGACAATCCATAGTGGACTTTATCCAAAAGTTCAAGATCTTACAGATTGATTCCGAGATTGAACCATCCTATGTGAAAGAGTTGTTGAAACAAAACATCAGTAGAAAAATCTACTACCAAGCATATATCCAATGCGACGTAGATGGATCTGATGTCGACCAGTTGATGGAAGAATACATCAAGCTCAGAAAACTATACGAGCATATGAATATCGAATGACCTATGTCGGAAAGGGCACAACAAAAGAAACCGAACCCTTACCAACATCGATATTATTATCCATCACCTACTGGTCCACCGCCACAAAGGTTTACTGCCACCGGTACACAGCCAGGTAGAGGAGCGCCCATGGATACCTCCATCAAGATCAATGACAAACCATGGCCCCCGAACAAAGAACGACCACCAATCATCTGCTGGAATTGCAACAAGCCAGGACACGCTAAACAACAATGTCCAAGTCCTAGGCAACAACAGTCCAGAGAAATGTTCTTTGATCAGCACACCAACTCCTGGTACAGTACCGAACCCCCTTCCAATCCCCCTCTTTCCCCTTCACAGATACAGATTGCCGACGAGGAGAAAGATGCAAAAATAGCTGCGATGCAGGATAGGCTGGATATATTGGAAAAAGCAGAAAAGGCAGTGAAGGCTTTAAATTAGAATCGCTCAGAAAGAAGGGGAAACCTTCTGAGCGCTATCCTATATCAGAATCGGTTAGGTTTCTTACCACAAGCAGTTGTATAACAGGTAGTCAGTCTCATACACATGTAATTAAGTCTTCTTCTGAAGGGAGTCCCTTGAAGGGCTCGGCGCCAGAAGTAAAAAATAGCATGCTTAATTCCCTTGCAATATGTATTGAAAATATATGTAAAACCCGATCAAAAGTTCTACTGGTATTTCCCCATCGGTCGAAAGAAATGTGTATGGAAGTAGAAGTCGACGCAAGGATTCCAGTAAAAGGAAGCTGGGAACCTTATCAAACCACTGCACTCTTGGACAGCGGGTGCTGTAGCACATTCATCAATCAAACAGTAGTCAATTCTCTCAGCATGGACACAACCCCCCTACGAGAACCAAGAGTCACAAGAAATGCAGATGGTATCCAAGGAATAGGACGAGTCACGCATACAGCAACAATAGCAATCAGTATTCAAGGACATGCAGAAGTAGTAGAAGCCTTCGTCACAGTTCTCGGAACTCATGCGATGTTGATCAGTTACGATTGGCTTTTACAACATAATCCCTGAATAAATTGGATAACAAAAACTATATCAGATTGGAACTGCACAGATGATTGCCATGTACTGCAAGACCATTTACATATGAGAGAAACAAAGTTCCAAGTTTTTGAAGACGAAGAAGAAATCAAAAAAGAAGTTCCGGAATGTTATCATGAATTCCTTGATGTCTTCTCACAAACAGCAGCTTCGCGAATGCCCTTACGAAAACCCTGGGATCACACGATAGAATTAAAAGAAGACTTTGTACCAAAGAAAGGAAGAATCATTCCGATGAGTGATGAAGAAATGAAGGTTGTTAGAGATTTCGTAGATGGCGAATTAAAGAAAGGTTACATTCAACCATCAAAATCCCCTCAGACATCTCCAGTATTCTTTATTCCCAAAAAAGATGGAGGACGACGATTAGTAATGGATTATCGTTACCTAAATGAAGGCACCATCAAAAATGCCTATCCATTACCCCTCATCTCCGATTTGGTTGATCGACTAAAGAATGCGGACATGTTCACCATGTTAGATCTCAGATGGGGTTACAATAACATCCGAATCAAAGAAGGAGACGAATGGAAAGCAGCCTTCATCACACCAATTGGAGCATATGAACCCTTAGTAATGTACTTCGGAAAAGCAAATTCCCCCGGATCGTTCCAACAAATGATGAACGACATTTTCAATGACATGTGGATGGCAGTAATAATCTACATGGATGACTTGAACATTTATACATCAGGGAAGACATGAGAAGAACATTGCGAGATCGTGAAAGAAGTATTTAGACGGTTGAGAGCAAACGACTTATACGTCAAACCATCAAAATGCAAATTCTTTCAGAAAAAGGTGGACTTCTTATGTTACGATATTCCTCGGGGCGTGTCAGTTTCTTTCTTCTTTTGACCTTATCCTTTTTCCCATTCTATTAGTGGACTCTATTTCCAATTCACGGTAACCCTTCCTGATGGTTACCCGCAGTTTGATCCCTTTTCACTTACGGTTGTGACAGCTGTCATACAGCATTCCCCAATTAGCTGCACCGCCACTTCCGCTCTTCCGCAACCGGCTTCCCATTTTGTCCCGTCTGCTTTTGTTCCACTGTCATCATCGCGCAGTACCCTTCCCTTTATTCCGGTACTCCGTTTATACCATATCCAGCTTGGTCCGTGTGCTCTTTACTACCATATAACTACCGAGCCACTTGTACTGTAATACCCAAGCTAATTCTATGCAACTATCTCTGTGTTCAATCCTGTGTGCTTCCGCTTCTAAGGCACTATCCTTCGGCTTCCACCCTTTGGACTTGCGCGCTTCCTAGTGTCTGCGTAGAACCGGTACTACGCATCGATCATAGACCTGCTGGCATAGTCTGCCTTCCAGCGTTGCGTCGACCCCACCTTAGGCTCACCATCGCCTTACGAGTGGCTCTATCAAACGGGCATCCTTTCTCACTCAGTCTGCTTGTTATCACTTCGCAGGACTTCGGTTCGCAGTGAGCGTAACAAAAGAATTAGCTTTCCCCTGTCCCTACTCCCATCATAGCGGACTACCCCACATTCACCATATTCCACTTCTGGGCACCATCTGTTTCGTCCTCGTCATCCTCCTCAGCCTCCCCTCCCCCATCCCCTATCGTGGCCTCCCCTGGATCCCCATCCTATCCGTTACCAGACCTTTGGCACCTTCCGGCTGATCATCCAGACTTCCAGTACCAACCAGACGCTTACTCTGGAGACGAGTTCGCCCGGGATTATCATATCATCCAACGATGATTAGCTGCAACCAATCACGCAGCAGGGAAACCCTCCGATTACATTCCATCCCCTCTCCGTATAGACATCCCTCTACCCCCAGACCCTCCTCAGGACCCAGACCCTCCTCAGGGCCCCAATTTCCCCACCGACCCAGATCTATCGGACTCAGACGACGACATGCCCGAACTTAAAGCAGGACTCCCCGACGAGTTCTCCGGAAATGGCTCCGACGCTAATTGGTGGCTTATGGCCATGGATGCGTACTTCACCATCTGTTACACTTGCCTAAGTGTAGCCCTAACTTGAGCGAGGCGAAGTAGTGAACTGAGACGAGTGACAAGTGACAAGGGTTTGATCTATGATCAGGTTGCTATGACGTAGCTAGCAATGCTTCCTTCAATGAGGATGCCTTCCGACGCTTCGATGAGTCATGCGGTGGTGAATGCTGATAGACTTCTTGTAGAAGACTGGAGGACTGTTGAACGACTTGTTGACGTTCAATGGACAAGAGTGTAAGGGTTCAGAGCAGCGACTCGAGAAGTGCGCTGGAGACTTGGAAGTGAAGCAAGTTGTATTGGACGAGTACAGTGAAGTACAAGTGCAAGGACAAGTGGCTGAAGACAAGGGAGATATAGGGAGAC
>JBBPMK010000520.1:0-14969 GCA_038090295.1 Boletus semigastroideus | reverse complement strand
CCCACAACCGACCCACCCTTTCTTCTGACCGCAAAGAACTGCGCGACGCCGTTAGCGACACCGACCCACACCAAGCAAAACGAAAAGTACCTTGGACCTCCGTTCGCCCTCGCTGTCCATCGCCGTCGCGTCGACACCACACGCGCCGAATGTCTTGAAGGGCGACTACAATCGCATCGTGCATTTCTGGGATCTACAGTCTCAAGAACTCCGTGGCGGGTATCAAGACGTGGAACGGTTCAGCGAAACCGATTTTGAGCGTCGCTTAAGTGGGCGAGGTCGTTGGCATCGCAGGGGAAATAGGGTGGGTGACGTCTATCCGGAATTATGCTCACGCGGTCAGGCTTTCACTGGAATAGAGTTTTCTCTCACCCGAATGGCTAGAAGGCTTCACAGCAGCAGAAATACCGTGAAGCGACCGATCTTGTTCCCTCCACGCTCGAGGGGAGATCTCGCGTTCATGTGGCGACTAAATGCTAAGCGAATTTGCATTGTTGTATTTCAAGCCTACCCGAACGATGTACCAAGTCCGAACCTCAAGGGATGGTTATATTGACCTTAGTACACGTGCCGTCCGTCACATCGACCGCAGCGTTTCAAGCAGCACTATTTGCTCGTTGCATTCGCTCGTGCACCAAACAACCTCCCTCTCACCCACGGCGTCGTTTCAAGTGCAATCGCTGCATATACTGTGAGATTCAAGCCGATAACCTGCGGAGAGATGCCCCAGCCGATTGTATGTTTTGTTGTTCTGACCGCTTGCGCGATCTAACATCATCTTCCAAGGCCGCTTGCAAGGAGCGGTATTCGTCACACGTCGGGCAAAGAAGTTGTTACTAAGACGTTGTCATTTTTTCTCTGTATCGTCTTACAGTGACAAAAAACACTCTAAACAAAAAAGCTTGTGGGTTCGTCACACTATGCCACCAAAGAGATCACCTACAAATTCGACAAATTAACAAGGCTCACTATACGCAGCCCTGACGAGCCGGTTTACCTTACGACCGGCGGTCTTCATCCACGATTTTATATCTAACGTGGAGCATTGACGCTGTCAGGGTAAACTTTCGTTCATTCCGATCCATAATACCAAATATTTGATCACATCTCTTCCAGGGAGGAGGCCACCAGTCTGTTTGATCGATCAGAGCGATCATCAACACATTTGAGCAATAATGCAAGGCTGCCCGTGCGAAGATCACCGTTAATTATGCTTCCTTCCCTTCAATCAGTTTTTATGCACATTTTCTAGATGAAACTCCTTGTCGGGGGGATGGGAAGGAACGATTTTGTCTGGTCCCATCTCCAGACCTATTTCATGGCGCAAGGCATCACTATATTTCGTCCCGATAACGATGTGTATGTATTCCTGGTCTTGTGTTCTCGTGATACGCTAAAACGTTCTAGAAACGAGGCAACTGAACGGTATTATTCAGTCTAGCCGTCAAACCGCAAGTTGTCCGTGCCACGTTTGGAGCCGACTGTTGATCTTTTGTCGATGAAACAAGTTGTCACAGGAGGTACGAATGGGGAGTATGTCGTCGGGCGGGCAGTGACCCCGTCAGTTGGGAGTTTGAATCAGCAGGATTATGACGTCCTCTGGGGTTTCGTGTCCCGATGTGCTACGCCAGATCTGCACTATCGAACCCCGCCGCGGCGCCGCAGTGGCGATTACACGGAGTCATAAATACGACAGTATAATGCAGCTTGATCAAACAGATAGTCCGCCCCTCATTTCAGATGGCGTTAATCCGCTCTATCCCTGTCATTCTCCAAGTGCTCGTTCTCATATCCAATGTACCCACTTGCAGGTCAGCTGGCGCACCTATGGTCACGCTAGACTATGGCTCCTTCCGGGGGTTGAATTCTGCCGGAGACACTGAATCATTCCTTGGAATTCCTTTTGCACAACCACCGCAAGTTTTCAGGACAGTGGTACGTTCATGCGTCTAATCATATCACAGAGTAGGGCAATTTCGCTTCAACAATCCGGTCCCCCCGCAACCGTTCTCTGGTGTTCGGAACGCAACCTGGTTTAGCAATGCTTGTCCTCAGCAACTCACTCCGACAACTTTTAATAACTCTGTAATCAGTGGTGTACTCCCATACATCGAAGCGCTGTTACCTACTACTTTAGTAGCCAATGATACAGAAGACTGTAGGTTGCATATCTCATGGGTAGTATGTCGTTCGCTCATACACAAGACTAATAGGTTTGTATCTCAACGTCGTGAAACCCGCGAGGGTCCCACCCGGAGCTGATCTTCCTGTTGTCGTGGTGAGTTGATCGTCCGGTTTCCGGTTTTGGGGTCAAAGTCTCACTCCGAGTGAAGTGGATATACGGCGGTACTTTTCTGAACTTCTGATCGATCTGAAACTCATTCAGGGAATAGGTGGATATGAATTTGGAGATGCGTCAGGGTATAATGGTACCCAGGTCATCTCGCGTTCAATGCGTTTGAAGACACCCGTCATTTTCGTTTCCTTCAACTACCGATTGAATGGTATGTCATCATCCGCTCAAGTTAAAATCTAACGGCCCGATGACGAGTCAACAAAATAGCATTCGGATTCCTTGGTGGAAAAGAAGTGCAAGCAGCAGGACTCGGGAATTTCGGGCTTCGTGATCGTAGGTAATCGTCTACTACTCAGTATATGATGTGTTGAACGGCTATTCAGAACGTTTGGCTCTTCAATGGGTCCAAAAATATATTTACCTGTTTGGAGGAAACTCGCAGCAAGTAATTTTGTGATTGAAGCATGCTAAAAATGCTTTCGAGTCGAGCTGAACTTTTTTGTTTCTAGATGGGGTGAGAGCGCTGGTGCAATGTCCGTCCTGCTACAGATGGTTGCCTTTGACGGTCAGTCAGAAGGACTATTTCAAGGAGCGGTCATGGTACAGTTCATCACAATCGCAACCAATTTGTGTGTTAACGAACACCCAGGAGTCTGGTTTTGTGTCCCCGAATCTTGACATTGCCTCTCCTCACGCTCAAGACAATTACGACTTTCTCTTGGCACAGACAAACTGCAGTGCGGCTAGCGACACGTTGGGGTGTCTTCGTCAGGCGCCGTACGAATCGGTCTACAATGCTGTTTTGCAGACACCTTCTTCTCAGGCAGGCAATACTTCCTGGGGACCGCTAGTTGACGGCGTCTTCTTGAAGCAGTCGACTAGACAATCGGTGAAACAAGGTAAATATATGCAGGTAAGGTTATGTGACCAGACTCGTCGCGATGTCTGAATACTTAGTAGGTACCTGCTATCCTCGGGGACACTGATGACGAGGGAACGTAAGTTACCTTATATCGAGACCATGCGATATACATTTAGATGTATTACCTCTTCAGGCTTTTCTCACTCATTAGCCTGAATGTGACGTGAGCATGATCTTTGCGGTCTTCCGAGGTATTCACTGCTAACACCACAACAGTACGAATGAAGAGTTCGTGACGTACCTCCAGTCCAAGTAAGATATATAAGTGTGCCCTGGGCGGCGTCTCTCACAGGACATCTGATCTGATAGTTTCCTTGCTGGTGTTCCCGAGGAAGATATCCAAGAGGTTACCATGGCCTACAAAGATGATCCCACTAGTGTGATTACCAAGTGTTGCTTTCACCGCAGCGCGACGATAACTTTTTCTGACAGGGATCTCCATACGACGTCGGGACAAATGACACTCTGACGTGCGTGACATCACGGCCCATCTGCTGACCCTTTATTGACGTTTACTAGACCAGAATATAAACGAATTGCTTCATTCCTGGGTGATTTCTACTTCCAGGCTCCACGACGCTATACACTGCGCCATCTATCGCGCACACAAAATGTTTGGAGCTATCGTGAGTTTTAGTTCATCCAGATAAGTACAAACGAGTGCTTAGTTATAATGAAGTCTGGAAGAGAGACAAGGCCGTTCCAACATTAGGCTCCTTCCACGGAACCGACCTCCAGGAATTTTATGACACCACCGGGACGTCTGATTGGGTTGGCGCTGACGCCCTCAGTGGGTCAACTCGTCCGCGTCCGCGCAGCCATCCGACTGACACTTGCATTCACAGTCAACTTTGCGTACAACCTTGACCCAAACGTCCCTCCCTTTTATCCTTTTGGAGCTGCGCCGTCCCTGTTGGCGAACGTCTGCTGGCCGCAATATGACTACCGTAGTCCCCTGCTTTTGACCTTTGAGGACCCGAATGTGTTGACGTTGACGAACGACACGTTCAGGGCTAAACAGATCAAGGTTTTAGACGAGGTACAAGAGTTGATGGGGTTGTAAGGTAATCGGGCATGATGCACAATCGTGTTCCCGCGTGGACATTCTACTGAAGCTTAGATGTTGTCGAGTCCTGAGTCTCACCAGGTGACAGGTGGACAATCCTGTTGACATACGCTACATTTCGTACATGGACAACTAGCTTACCTTTTTTGGTTATTTACTCACACACCTCAGTCTCTGCTCTCTGCTATTGCCTCGTTTAGTTCGACGCATTCCTCAGTCGTTTCACTACGTTCGACTGAGCTTACAGTTCATTAAATCCGGGGTTCGGAATGTGCAGAAGTCAAGCTGCGTACTTCATAATGCAGCGGAAATACTGAGACTCCCATTGTGGTGTAACATACATGCAGGCTCTACGCCATACGGTGTCTATAAGAGAAATATATATACGAGTCCTCAGGATGATGCCATTGGATGTCGTCAACCACCTCGTCCGCAGTGCCCTCTTTTCGGCTGCGTTTTGAAACGCGTCTCGTGTCGGCCCACAGTCCGGGTGCGCAAGGAGGCATGCACCAGACTCACGGTGAAATTTAGAAACTTGATAGGATCAGTGACTATTTTCGTTGTCAATCCATTCATTCCTTATAGGGCGCGGCCGAATTTTAGGTCAATGTCTGCCCTGGTACAAGTTTGGATCATTCCCAACACGCCATAAAAGTTGTCCCGCGCGACGGAGACCGCACGGAACTGCGAAGGTGTACTTACTACTTCAAAGGCCTGGTAATTTCTACGGTGCTACCATTGCTACCAGACCTTCACTATTGACCACTGATCACCGGCACCGCTGGGCGGAACACCACAAGTCGGAACAAGAAATACCGAAGACTCACCGCGCGAGCGGAGTGACGCCGTCAAATGTCTGCCATGGTTCCAGTATTCTGCGCACGCTTTGTGTTCTATGGGAGTTGGGACCCATTATAAACACGAGGCCCGACCTCAGATGGTATCAATTCACTCCATGCGATTCAACACGTTTTCTCCGGGCTCTTCTCGCTGTTCAGCTTTGATGACGTGTGAGCGAAATGGAGACGATGTTTTTAAAGCGCGACTGGCTGACGCGATTGAGCAGCAACAAATGTACGCGCAAATTATGCACATGCAAACAAAGTATGTGGGCTACAGCCATTTGCGTGTCGTCTCCACGCACGGGTTGAGATGCTAGCTTCCTTGTTGGGTCGGCGGCGCGGTAATCGACAAAGTCACAAAGCTCTACTACTATCCCAATGACCCCACCTTGGAAAGGAGCGCTTTGGTATTTTGTTTTTTGCGTTGTAACGACAGCTGACGTCCTCCGACAGGGATCTCCATGCGGTACTTAACTTACTAGAGATAGTGATACTCAGACTTGGATCTCGTGTGCCCTCACCACCTACTGGCTCTCATATCTTCGTAGTCCGAAATACAAACGAATTTCTTCGTTCCAGGGTTATTCTTATTTCCAAGTTCCACGCCGACATGCTCCGGGATACTTATCCCGGACTCAAAACATTTGGAGTTGCCGTGAGCTCGGGTTCGTTTATCCACAGGTGCGTATTAGTAGCCTAATAATCTAATAATCTTTTGATACAGTCTGGAAGCGGCACGGATTTGTTCCGGGAATAGGTCCTTTCCGCGGGAGTGATCTCCAATTTTATGATCTCACCGGATCGTCTTACTTCTCCAGTCATCTTTAGATCTGTGGCCGACCCGGACATCCCACCGGTGGCTACCCTTCTGGTACCGCTTCGTCCTAACTGTTTTGACGACCGCCATTCACCGCAGATTTGGCTTTTTACGACACAAACTTGCTTGGCATCACCTACGACTCGGACACATGCAGGGCTAAACAGGTGGAGTTTTTTAAACGAAGCACAAGACCTCATGGGCTTGTAATCCAGGGTCGGCGTATTCTTGAAGTTGAGTCGATTGCGCGGCGTGTACGAATGTGACGGAATTAAGTAGTACCTATCCTGACAAGCGGTAACGATGGCAGGACGACACCACCCCAGATTGATACGGTCGCTAATACGTACTATCCCTTGCATGGGTGTGATTGGAGATTCTGCGGCGCTTCCCACCATCTAGAAGCAAGATAGTCCTCTAATATGGTATAGTCGATGAGGCCGATAACGTTTGAAACGGGTCGCCGTGGAGTCACGAAGTCATAAAGATTCACTCGATCATACCGGTAAATTGTTTAATGACCGAAAGGCTCGGAAGATGCTTGAACGCTCCCTCCTTCGACGCTCGAATATTCCAATAAACCAGAGCGTATTTGTGCTAGAAATAATGTGCACGGGCGTCGTCAAATACAAACTGAAACCAGACGAAAACGATGGCACAGTTTTATGTATTCGAACGCGCTAACGTGACCCATTCAGGGTCGCATCATTTCGGTAGCCGGCAGCACTTGAGCTTGAACCGACTCCGGCCATCGCCTGTCCAACCAGCCCATCGCCACCTCCACTGCATCCCCACGTCAAATTTCTCAGTCTTTCGTTTCCTAAGTATCCTTCATTCACCGTCCTGATCTCCACCTCTTGCCCCATTGACTGACAAGGGCGGGCTACTCTGGCCCCCCTACACGCATGTCAGACACCCCACCCGAATCTTCAGCCCAAATACTCGCAGAGGAAACATGGCTTGCTGGCGCACTCATCACTGGCGCAGCCTACGGCGTCTTCATGGCCCTTTTCTGGCTCTGCTGTCGTGCCCTGTGGTGTCAAATCAAGCGCAGGCGTCCGAGTCGTAGACGAAATATTTTATTCCTCGTTTACGCTTGCCTCCTGTTTGTAGTCGGATCTCTCCTGTTGGGGTCCAATTCGCTGTTCACCCAGTACGCGTTCATAAACTATCGTGGCTACCCTGGAGGCCCGGGTGTGTACGAGCAAGAAATGTGGTCGATCGGCGCGGACGAAGTGGGCAACGTGGCTTATGTTCTTGGGAACTGGTTGGCCGACACCATGCTAGTATGGTTCTCAGTCGACCTTGTTTATGCACTCGTTGACCTTCAGATCGTCATGACGGACATGCTTTAGGTTTGGCGGTGTATCATCATCTACAAAGATTTCGGGACGCTCTCTGGGCGCATCATCTTCGTTGGGACATGTCTCACCCAACTGACATCGTACGGTGAGCATCGTGCTTCCTGGGTGGCATGCTCGCCCATTCACGCTGTTTTACACAGTCCTGGGTACATTCTTCCTCGTACAGCTGTCTTCTCCACAATCATCGCCCTACAACAACGCAGGTAGCTCCATCAATTGGACCACACCCTATCTCTGTGTCTCCCTCACCATCAATATCGTATTGACAATCCTGATCACCGTTCGATTGATGCTCTACCGTCGAACCATGGTCCGACTGCTGGGACCAGGCCACGTGACTGAGTGTACGACAGTCGTTGCGATGCTCGTCGAGTCTGCCGCCGTCTACACAACATGTGTACTCTTGTTTTTCATCCCCTACCTCCTTCAAAATCCCATCTCTTTCACGTTTGTCCAAGTGGCAGGTGAAACGCAGGTGAGTCGCTCAATCGCCCTTCGCGGCGACGTGTCGCTTGATAAGGTCGTCGCGGGGGGCAACGCTCCCGCTGTCACGCCTCGTTTGCTCATACACGCTTGCTTTTGTTTCCAGTTGATTGCACCAATGTTGATCATTTATAGAGAAGCCCAGGGAAAGGGGTGGATCAGCAGTGCGTCCACGGTCGGGTCGACGACCGCCAACGACGTTGCCGAATGCGATATTCATATCGGTCGGTTTTCGGACATCGAGTTTGCATCGGACGCGTCCTATTCACATCCACACACACACCACGGCGTATGTACGCTGGATGCCACGTCAAAACGAAACTCCTCGGTACAGCTGTCTCTGGAGGAACGGGGAGAAGAGGTACGGCGGCATCGGCACTGCGAGGAGATCGAGCTCGAGATATTTTGAGGGGACCAACATGTGTTTCGTGTGCCATGGGTTCCCCCCCTTTTTTTTTTTTTGCTTTCTTGCTCTGGAATTGTCAAGTTTACCACGCATACATGACAACCCTCGTTTCCCATGTGTTCTTCTTTTTTGCACTTGCCTCGCTGTACGCCTGATACAATTTTTTATCGCTGTATACCCTCCATGCATATATCGACATCTGTCTTGCATCCCTCGCACACACACACTTGGTCTGACGGAGGATGAGTGCGAACGGACGTACACATCGGAACCGCACATGTCTTCTTGTCTCGGGATCGGCGTCCTCAATTGTGTCTCTGTCGATCATCATGCAATGCATCATCCCCGGAGCCGCCCATCGTTCTTTTGATCGTACCGCACTGGCAATCAAACGCACCATCACCGCTTCCCTTTTTTCCTTGTTCACAAGTTAGGGGGTGTGCCGGTAAGGTGTGGGACACGGAATCAATCGGAGAAAAAAAAATAAAGATAAAAAGTAAGTTACTCCACGTTGGGGGAATACCGTTTCAATAGAAGTACGGGGAGGGGGGGGGACCTTGATGAGAAAGATCGTGATAATCGATGCTGTTGTCGAAAAAACACACGATGGGGATGGAACCCCGGTCGCCCCGGTGCGAGTGTTTCACAAGACCTGTCGAGATCGTAGCCGGTTCATGATCCGTCTGGAGAGTCCGGGTTGGAAGGAATCATCGAATCAAGGCCGGATCTGGAATCGTCATAGTCTAATGAATGACATTACAATAATAGCTCTTGTCACCACTTCAAAACTTAGCAGCTTCAGCTGCAACACGAAGAGATCCTCAGACCCAATCCAGTGTAAAAGTAACTTACAAGCAACATATATACAGCATGCGACACACAGCCAGCTCAATGCATCAGCGCCCCTCTCGGCTTCCGCAACGACTCTGCGATACCCAAAAACGTCTCCGCCAGTTGCACCTAGCACGATCTGCGTCAGCCATAGCCAAACAGCGCGTGACTGTCACGTACCGTATCGAGCGCGACCGTGTACGACGACAAAATGGTCGCAGCAGCCGGCGCGAGTGGGTCTCTTGGCGCATTGTTCTGTGCGTCGCGCGCAATCTCGGCCATGCGACGTAGGTACATTGAAGAGCCATCCGGTCCAAACGACACCGAATGGAACGATACCGCTTTACTACAAGTAGTAAAGAGGACGCGCGCGTCAGCTGGGTCTACAAGCAGAGGAAAACATTGATTACCCAAGTCGGATGGACGTGCGGCAGAGGTCTTGCATGACCTGATCGCTAATACTGCATTCCCCATCAGACAGGAATACGATGACAGGGAATCTGTACGCGTGTTAAACACGACATGAAGAAAGAGAAGAGATACAACGTTCACCTCTCTGTGCTCCAATGTTGCTCCATCACCGTTTGCGCCCGTTGAACTGCCAGAGTGAAATTGGTTCCCCCACCTGCACCAAATTGAAGGAGTGCATCCAACAATTGTTCAGGCGTGCTCGTGAAATCATTCACGATTGGGGCATCGACACCACTGTTGAACAGGATGACGCTGTAAGCGTCCCGTCGCGCCGCATTGGAACTCGAAATGGCAGCCGCGCGCGCAGCCCAGAAGCTATGCAGTGACGACAGCACAGAACCATAACGATTGTTCGAGCGAGCGCTGATTCGTCCTGTAACGGGTGAGTTGGGAAGCGGTCCCCGGTCACCTGAGCTCATAGAACCCGAACTATGGAAAGGCGTGAGGAACATCCGTTCAAGGTGAGACACAAAAAGGAACGTACTGGTCAGCCACGAACATGCTTTCAAAGCAGGAATTGAGTTAATCTCTCAGTTTAAAGTACGAGTGCAGAAGAACGCACACGTGGAAGGCCTGCTGCATAACAACCGGATTTCTGCAAGAAAATTGGTGTCCGTCATTTGAAATGTAGCCCCCTCCCGGGGGTGTGGCACCATGGGGATCCAACGGCGCATGGAAAAGCGGCAGGACGCAGTATGATGGTACAGCTGCACCGCCTCCAGCGGCCGTGTGTTCGGGACCTGTCAATCATCAGCATAAGTCGGTCACTATCTACATAGCAGAGCAGCATGCATACCTCCACACATGGCATCGCTGTCAGCGTCTTTTTAGTTACCGATCGCCAAACGTAGATAGAAACGTACCACTTCGCAAAGTTTGCCTGCTCCTCTCTCGAGTATGGATCCTTGAAGCCTGGAAAAAGAGAAAATCAGGCGAATGATGCATCAACGCACACACGCCACACACCACTCCGTTTCCAAAACATGCCATGCGTCAACAAGTCCTTGAGTCGGTCCGGATCAGGCTGTATCCTCCTCGTCAAATGTTCCACCTCAGCATTGCCAGTACACGTCGCAGCATCGACCGCACGACAATAGTCAATGTGGATGTGGCGTCCCATCGAAGAGCAAATAAGGTTGCACATCATTGGCGCACCTTCGTCGTTGGAGGAGAACTTGCGCCCTTCGATTTCAAGCGGCACGTCGTCTGGTCCATCGACGGTCCAGCGAGTGCGCGACATGGAGCCATGGCGTGTCTCGTGCTCTTGTTGCGGATGACCTTTGAGCAAGGCATGAGCACGCGCCAAAATCCCAGATAGATAACTCACCTAGAGGGTGGGTACAATAGTAACCACAATTTTCGCATCTGGGAAAAAAAAAAGGCCCGTAAGAGAAAGCACGTACACAATGTTCAAATTCCACACCTTGCTTCACAGAAATGCACGACCTTCTTGTCTTGACTGTGGTTATGAGCTCCCTTGTGCTTCGTAGCGCCAGAAGGGATTGGTTTGATGCATTTCAAGCGTTTCGCAACTGTAATCGCGGGTCAACGCGGGTACGTATACAAGGTATAGCTACGACAGACCCTGAGTATACTTGGTGTACTGAAACGTTTCGTTCCTTCCCGTAAACGTCGCCTCGATAGAGTGTGGCGCCGTTTCGATCTCGCAGATTCCCAAAGCACTGCAAGTAGCACTACACATGTGTTCTTGGCTATGGATGACCGATTAGGCGTATATCGTCGGCGTATTGACGTGACACGTACCCGCAGAGATGGATCGCATCAGGGTCGAGACCGTGTAAGTGGTCTTGATCTGCGCACAGCCGCTTACACAACTGGCAGGGAATAGAACAAAAACGAGCATCGCATTGATGCAATACATGCTCGATGTCGCTTGAAAGGCGTCAACCCTCGTAATATCACCAGATAGTAAGAACGCACCTTGGAATTCGGCATGCCCCGGGACAAGAATAGGAGCTGCCGTCGACCAATTTCACGTCCAGCAAGGCACACGGCTAAAATGTTCGGATCGCTTCAGAATCGATATGTACACGTAGCCACGAGTGGAGAGGGTCACCTTGCCACAAGCGTGAACGGGAGCCGCACAAAGATGCTCGTCGTCGCCGTGATCAATGACCTGGTCCTTGTCAAAACAAGACTGGTAACTTGAAACGAAAGAACGTACCTTGGCACAGACGTCCTGACACCCGCTTCTTCCAGAGAACTTGCAGCGTTTCCCGCACAGATGCTGGTTCGCGACACATCTACACAACACAGGTGAGCCCCCCGTCAATCAAAGCAACAAAAACAACGCCTACATGTGCCTCCCCGCGTGGCCCGCGCTATCACCGCACGCATTCAGCACGCACGACAAGGGCGATCCACACATATCACGCACCTCATCGTACACGGCCGATGCTCCACCGCGTCGAGCTCCAAACAGAAATCGCACTCGTGCACACACAAATGGTCCGACTGACAATCGTGCGGACCCTCGTGCGCCCGACTCTTGACACACCGCAGCTGACACCCAGCACACGCCATCCCACAGAGCTGTACGTTACCCCGCAAGTCCACGATCGAACTTTCAAAGTGACGTTTCAACTCGTCGATGGCATGGCTCCCGCCACTGCCAGCACCGGCCGCTTGGAACCGCGCCAAGTTCTGATCGAACCATTCCCGCACGTGAGCGATCCGCAAGTCGACGATGCCCTCGAGGTGCTGGGTCAGGCCTGCCATCCATTCGTCTTCGGTGGTGTATTGGCGGGTTGCGTGGTCCCCCCAGGCGGCTCGAAGAACCGACAGCATGCGTTCACGAGAGACAGTCTGGTCGCTGCCACCCCCGATGAACAGTTGGTGGGGTGTATCTGGCAAATCAATCGGCAAGTCTGTATCCAAATTCTGTACAGCCAGCCCATGTTAGCGTCCAAATCGTATCTCAAATATTTTTTTATACCTTGAGAGGCTCGCGGTCTGGATCGATTTCTGCATATCCAAAGGCAAGCGCGTTAGCAAGAAGCGTCGAAATGAGCTGCGCCCGATGAGACGCCATCGTTTCTGAATGCAATGAATCATCATCCACTCCAACCAACTAAAAAAGACGGCTATCTTACGAGACATGGCACCCCAATCGTTCGCCTGCAAAAAATTATTTAGGAGTGAGCAGGGATTCCTCAAAAAAAAAAACTCTCACCTTCAACTTGGCCATTAATGTCTTCATCATGTGCAAAAACTCGCCCGCGGACCGATGCGTGACGGCCTGCTTGTCCAGTTGCTTCTTCAACGCAGGAAAGAGCCTGTAAAACTCCCTGGACTCGATGACTGGCCTGCGATGATGATATGTCATGGGCGTCCGTCCAACATGCATGCTCCTGCTCACCACGGGATGATGCTCAGCTTCCCGGCATGAAGCCGAGAGATAAAGTTCGCCTCTTGCTCGTCTTGCACGATCCGTTGGAATTTGAGCGAAAATCTGACGAACGAACAACATCAGTCATGAACCGGTTTGCGAAAACGAGACTCTTACTCTCGGGCGATTTCGGACTTGTCCGAGTCAACGACGTCCTAATCAACCAATAGTTCCTCAGACGAAAACCAGCGACGCGGCCAACACAGCAGATGACGCACCTTGATGATGATGACCAACGTGGACTGGAACAGGGACGGATTTGCCTTGGGATCCAATACTGTCGAACTCGACTGGAACGACTGGAACAGCCCAGTGATGTCCCGACTGAGCGCAAAGTTGTTCCGGAACAATACCTGCAACGTGACACACGTCATAGATAGTCTACATCAACGCATTTTTCTTACCAAGTTCGAGATGGCGGTGTTGAACAAGACAAGCAACGTGTCTTCTTGAGCGGACCTTTCAATACTGTGTACACCTACCGAAGGCGATGAGAGTTGACCCCAAGGACACTGTAAGCAATCCGGACCCACCTTCGAAATCAAGCGTAACGATCAACACATCCTTGGTTGGCGTCACCGACATCCACACCCCCTCCGTCGTCCGCATGGCCGATCCGGCAAACGACGTATCGACGAGATGATTCAACGCAAAGCTCTTCCCGACGGACTGCTCTCCCATCGACGACACAACCTTGACAGGCTAACGATGATACGTAGTCAGCATATCAACACGAGCACCACAGAGAACGACGATACACACCTTGGACGCCATGTACGACTGAAAGATAGATTCGTACCAGCCAAAGGAGAGATTGTCCACGATCCGGTTCACGTCGGCACCCAGCAGCATTCTCTCTTGGTCGGGCGAGTACACCCCGTCTTTGAGGGGCACGAATCGATTGTCCTTGGCAAGCGCGAGGTGGATCGGAATCAAACATAGAAACTCGACGAGCCATTCACCAGCGCGGTAGGCCGAGATGTTCCATGGACGACTCTGAGTGAGACCCGGGCGCGCCCCACCACCGCACAACTCGGTAGCAAAGACGGTAAACGACGCGGCCGATACCTTGGTGGACTTGAGCACGTCCCCCGTCGGCTTCTTCGTGGCCCTTTCAAACGTGAAGATCATGTCCATGAAGTGTGGCGCATAGTTTTGAAAATCGCGATCCGTGACGAACACGAGCGTTCGCGCGCTGCGAAGTGTCGACGAAGAGATCGTTTCGCGTTGCACTGCTGGCAAGACCGGGAAACGGGTCCAGACTTCGGCGTGGCAGTCGATGAGACAATTATGGGCGGTCGCATTCCCGCCCGACCCTGCATGTCGAGAAGCACTGCGCGCGCCTTTTTCCTTGAACATGAACTCGGTCACTTTTCGGGTAATATTCAAAGCGCGTGAACAGCACGCATGTGCTTCGAAATCCAGGAATACGATGTGCACTGCCGTTCGGTTGATCAATGACGTGACAACAGGAGCATTCTCGATGGTGAGCGCGCCAAGCTCAAGCGGAATGCCTTCTGGGGAACCCAGGGTGTTCCAGTGATACGCTGTCACTGCTAGATCGTTCCCGTTGGCTTGTACGACGAGCAAACACGCGCCATCAGGCGTCGAGCTCACGCAGTGAGGCACTTTGTCGAGCTGAAGCATAGCAGGTCTGACCATCCCCCAATCCGTCAGCCAGACTTGCATATAATAAAGATGGATCAAACGAACCGAAACTGGAGAGTCACCAAGGAAAACACCCTCGCCTGCGCTTGTGAGTCGACCAGCACCAATTCTTCGCTCCCGCTCGCAAAGCAGGCATGACGAATGACGGGCCGTGAATCGCCGTACCACGAATTTAGGTTGATCGCGCTTCCCGATGCCTGGAATCCACGCGTGTCGTCAAAGGCGAAAATATGCAACAGGAGCTACAAACGTAGGAGAGCTCAAACTCAGTTTGAAAAAGTAACACAAATGATCCTACCTTGTCCGACGACACCACCGCCAGCGTCTTCCTCGCCTCGTCGTATGCCAAGAGAAAATCTTGTCCGATTTTTTCACGATTGAGCGGCTTTCCGCG
>JBBPMK010000519.1:0-14992 GCA_038090295.1 Boletus semigastroideus | reverse complement strand
GCGTACATCCAGCTGTACAACGACTGCATCGCAGCATGTCCGAGCGACATGGTCGTCGGTCTGCACCTCTGCCGAGGCAACTTTAGACACTCGATTCATTTCTCCGAGGGAGGGTATGATGCGATCGCGGTCAAGTTGTTCAACGAGGTCGATGTCGATTGTTATTACCTCGAGTACGATACCGAACGTGCTGGTAGGTTTTTTTTTTTTTCCGTCAATCGCAGGTTGAACACGGATACGATTAAACGCGTCACACAGGCACGTTTGAACCCCTGAAACACCTCCCCAAACACAAGTCGGTCGTGCTGGGTCTCATCACGAGTAAATTTTCCACGATGGAAGACAAGGAAGAACTCAAAGCACGCGTGTTTGAGGCGGCCGAGATCATCGCGAGTGGGACGGGCGAGACCGTCGAGGAAGCACTGCAGCGCATGGGGGTGTCTCCGCAATGCGGGTTTGCGTCGCACGAGGAGGGCAACCTGTTGAACGCGGACGACATGAGGAAAAAGTTGGAGCTCGTCAAACAGGTTGCAACGCACATCTGGGCAGATGCGTGACAGCGCGTTCATTGTGCGTAAAAGCTGAACATTGTAAAATCGAAACGCGTGCACTGGTCTTGTATGCATGTCCACGCTCTCGTTTGGTATCTACTCTTCCTGACCGAATTGGTAGCTTCAAGTTCCCGTCTGGATTTACCCACTCGTGTACTTTTAGCTCAGTTGATATCTCCTACATCCATAGACGAACTTCTGTTTATCCGATAACCATCGCAGTCGTATGGGGAAGAGCGTGGAGTCAGGTACGGATTTGCGGTGATTGTGAGACAATGCGGGCATTTCGATCGCCGGCCCGGGGGGCCCGGGCAGGGTGTCGACGGAGCTTCGTTCCACCTTGCATACACCACAGCAACCGATGCAAGCTGAAACCCAGGCTTATCATCTGCCTCAAGTTTGAGAATGACATGCGAGCCCGCATTAACTACATGGCAATATTGTGACACTGCTCTCATGTACGTTTTAGTCCTCGACAGCATCGTACATTCAAGTTTATGTTCGCCGTGGTATTCGACTTCGCCCTCGTCTTCAGCTTCTTGCTTGTTGCTGAACTATAAGCTCAGTCGAACGTAGTGAAACGACTGTATTATGTACCTAATGAACTATAAGCTAGGGTACATGTTAGCGAGGACTATAGCGAGTGTAAGTGAATGCATACCTCAGTCGAACGTAGTGAAACGACTGAGGAATGCGTCGAACTAAACGAGGCAAAAGTAGAGACCGACGTGTGTGAGTAAATAACCAAAAAAGGTAAGCTAGTTGTCTATGTACGAAATGTAGCGTATGTCAACAGTTCGTGTTTTCAATGATGATCTTCTATCTGTCAATGCCAACGTCACTGGGATTATTCAATCCTCTTTGAATACGCGGGCTCTGGCTGATGAGAGGAGAGAGGGAAATTCGTGTTGGTTGCTCTTGTTTACATATGTCCTTATGCCGAACCCTGTAATAATAGACCTCGGACCTCTATCGTACTATGTATGTTTTGTATTTGCATGTCCGTCTCGTTGTAGTTAAGCTATCCCAAAGTATCTCGTCATTCGTGAATCGTGAATCGTAGCCGTAATCATACTATGAATATAATCTATGGTCAAAAAACAAACAAAGAAACAAGTTGACAAGGAGCCTTTTCGCCAGCGAAAAAAAGACTCCCGCAAGCGCCACCTTTCCAACGACTCACCGTGGAACTTCACTCCCGACTCCCCTCCTCGCTCTCATACGTGCTCAACAAGTCATCATACCCTTCATCGTCCCCCTCCTCCGCACCACTCTCCCGCGTCCGTCTCCCATCCCTGATGCTCGCAGACGGCACCTTTCTCAACCTCACCTCTCTCGACGGCTTGCGCACACACGTCGACCGCGACAACACTACCCCCTGCCCCTCCTCCACCCGCACTTCCCGCTCAATCCCGCCCGTATAACTCTCCTTCTTCGGAGTCGTCGCTAGATCAACCTCCCCCGCCACCAAGTTGGGCCGTCCCGGACTCGGGATCTGCTGTCGCTCCCCCATCTCCGCAGGCCGCAGCCGCAGATTCGAAGACCGCTGCTGTACGTACCGCTTCGATCGCAGCTTGACAGGCGCCTTGCCCGACGGCGTCCGGTTTACCATCCCCACCTCCATGTCCATGCCTATCTCTGCCGACGAGTCGGACTCGGACGACGACAACGGCTCCCCACCGTCGGCCGGCTGTGGCGGCGCCTTCTTACGCATGACGAGCCGGGCTTGGCTAGGCGGTTCGAGCGGCACGGCGTTCACCTTGCTCGTCTCGCTCAGCGTGGATATCGAACACGTGGGAGTGTGTCCACCACCGCCTGTGCTCCCCTCGTTGACGATGCGCACGACGGCGGGACCGGGGATGGCCGCCATGAGCGGCGTACGCGGGATGGGCGGCGACGCGATCGTCGTGGGCGAGTCAAAGCCCGTCATGGTCCCCAATCCCGATCCCGTCCCTGTCGCCGTCATTGTTGTCGTCACAGGACCCACTGATCCACCCGAGCGATCCCGGTCCTCAAACCGCCGCCATCCACTTTCAGACGGTGTCCGTATATCCTCGGCCGTCACGCTTCCATTCGACAACGGATGTCCTGAGCTGCGTCCCCCGCTTGGAGACGGCGCGTTCCAAGGCAAGTTGGGCGATCGCGACGCCAGCGCCATCGGTGATATCGATTTGCGGTTCAACGGCACCCGGCGACTTGCCACTGCCACCGACCCATCCGAGTCGTAATCCGAGCGCGCAACTGCACCACCGCTTCGCGAAAACGCGCCCGAGGACGCATACGGTAACCTATTGGCGGCCTCGGAGGCCGAGAGTGACGACGTCGAGGAGACCGATGATTGTCTCAGCGCGTGAAGATTCTTGGCGGTTAATGACGCTTCTCCCCACTGGCTGGGTCCACCGCGGAGCTCTGGCGTTGCACCCTCCGAGCGGGCAGACGGGGACCGAGAGGAAGACTTGGTGGTGATGAGATCGTGGGAGCTAAGCATGAGTGGTTTAGGCACGTTCTTGGGCGTGGATTGTGTCAATTGCAACGACGTCATAGAAGAGAGCGAGAGGCCCGCTCGGTGTAGCAACGACGCATTCGACTCGACAGAGTCTCGATGCGGAGGTGATGTCGGCCTGATGTTTGGACTTGGAGGTGCTGTGGCGTGTTGTCGACGGGGCAGAGGAAGAAAACTTTCCCGTGGAGAACGGAAAAAGGTCGGTCGGGGTGGATCGAGGTGCTCGCTCTCGTATGGCAGCCCTGGCAGAGATCCACGTCGTTGACTTCCCTCCAAACCTGGCCAGCCACTCTCGTGTGGTGCGATTTCGTTTGTAGGGTTTGCTAGCATAGGTGGTGCGGCCGCCGCCGGCTCGGACGACGTAGAGGCATTGCTCCCTTTGCGTACACGCAATGCATCGAGCGCTTTGGCACGCCAGTTGGTGCTCACTTTTGAAAACGCGGCTACCGTGTCCGAATCCTTTAGTTTTCCCGCATAGTCCCACAGACTGGCCTGTGCAGACAGTTTTGACGTCTCGATATTGGATTCCTCCCGCGGGGTCGGCGAGTGTCGTGTAGACGATGGCGAGGGGGGTGAAGGCACCTCATCGTCCATCGAACTCTGATTCGTGATTCCCCTCCACATGGTATTCGCAAGCCTCGACGTCAACGTTGGCGCAGCAGGCATCTCTGTCTCATTTCCATCGTCATGCTCCCCAGTCTCGTCATTCTTGACCTCTTCTTCTTCCTCCTCCTCCTCTACTTCCTCCTCCTCCGAGCCCTCATCGGCAACTTGGTTCGTAAAACCCTTCCACATCTGTTGCTTAATCCGCGCCCCAAACCCAACATTCTCCCGCTCCCGCTTCTCCCGTTCCTTTTCTTGAACACGTTTCTGCACAAGATCCGAGGCCGTTTGAAGGATCCGATCTATGCCACCTGCCGCATCGATCGGGTAGGATGTGAGAAGTGCGGTACCTTCCGTGAACGCATCGCTCAGTTCCCAGGGACGGAGAGGTGACGTGGGGGGGAGCGCCGCGTGTTCCTGCGACCACAGACCGGGGGTATTTCGACCTGGTTTGCCGAGTCTACGGAGCAGATCGGGAGGTGGAAATAAGGACTCGATGAGAGAGTGTTGCGTTCGAGGCTCGCTACATACCTGAATAGCGGCGTCCGTGCACGCACGAGAAGCGCGGTGCATATATCGACGAGGTGTTCAAGTTTCGGGTTGACATCGCGTGTGCGTATCGGGCATGCAAAGAGTACGTCCCAGACGGGGAACACGGAAGACAGAGGAAGGGTCTGCGTTAATAGCGTTGCTAACCAAGGACTAGGGAGAGGATATCAGTAGCATACGCGGTACAGGGAATTCGACACTTACTACGAGTAGTGTGGAAGGACGGGATCCAGCCCCGTCGCATGCTACCATGGCGAAAGATCAGTCACTAACCCCCAAACACGACGAGCGCGCGAAAAGCGGACTCAGGATAAAACGAACAAATACGTACGAGACTGGCAGCAAGGTCGCCATCCACCCATTTGAGTCGCTCGCTTAGTTTGCGCATCCAAACCTTTCCTCCGTCCTCCTCCTCCAGCTCAGCAATCTCTCCCACGAGTGCCTCAAACATCCAAAACGTGTCCGCTTCAGCATGCGCCACCTCATCTTCATTAGTTTCCCCGATGAGCGCACTGTACAGCGGGATGAGCAACCAAGGAACGTGAGGCGACTGCACGGTCGGGTTGAGCAAGCTGTGGATGTAGAGAAGACGTAACAAAGCAGAGATATGGGCACGGTGTGCAGGTGGCGCGTTGTATGCCTTGGAAGGAACAATCGTCGTCGGTGGACGGTGTCGTCTGGAGGCAAGTGAGGTGGGTGGTGGCGGCGGCGGCGATGAAGACGCTGGGTCTGTACTGTCAAGATCTGACTCAAGACGAATTTCAGGTGTTTGCGCGGCCTCACTATCGCCTTTCAAAAGTGACAGACGTGTGTCAAGGCTGGATGCGCACGAGATGCGGATGTCGTCAGGTGCGCTGGCGTCCAATGGGCATAGGCTGTTTTTTGGTCCACTTTCGAGCAGGTGAAACACTTCAAAGGGAACGCGGAGGAGGCAATCAGATATCCGTGCTAGGAGAGCATCACTCGGAGAGAGGGGATTTGTTGGAGGAGGTAACGATGCGAGGGGGGTGAGGAGGCGACGGACAAGGTCCTACCATGAGGGTAAGTCTCTGGTGTTCGCAAAAATGTGTAAACCAGACATACGTAGTAGCTATCTCGTTGTTTCTGGCCCTCTTTCACCCAATTCGTTTTCAAGACGGGAAGAGTACCAAATAACAACCTGACCGTTTAGTGTGAGCGAGACTTGTGACCAATGCTCATACAGCTACCTACCTCCATATGCGGGGTCGTACCCACGGCGGATCATCAGGAAGCCCTATGGTCAAACAAGCATGAGTCTGTCTGCCATCCTACGTGCGGCTCTAATGACGTACCGCATGCACAAATCTCGCGCAAACGTGGCAGATCTACGATAGACGATGAACCAGCATCCACGCGCAAGATGCCGGAAATGACGGTGACTCTGCTCGCGTGACGATTAGAATGGTTCGCGAAGCTCGGCTAGAGAACGAAACGCACAGATCTTCTCTTCGCGGTTCAGGGACCCATTTGACGCCGTATAACTGGGCGATGCTGGCGAGAAACGCGTCCATTTTCGATGCGGTGGGTGGAGGAGAGCATAGAATTTGCATGACCTGGGAGCCAACCGGCATGTCAGTCTGACACTCTCGCAAACGGATCGGAGGGAGATGGGATTCGAAAGAAGAGAAGCTCACATGTGGAGAAACATGATTGTTGTGAGCCGCGGACGCCGACTGAGTAGTAAACGCTGGTCCCAATCGCTGTACGAGCACCTCCCTGACCGCGTTCAAGTCTTTACGAGGGCAGGAATTAGACCACAAAGACGAACCGAGAAGAACGCCTACCCTTAGACTCGGTGCTCGGCGCTGCGTGTATGATACTCGCCGCAGCTTCAATGAGAGTCGGGCTCAGTGACCGCGAAGACGGGCTACACGGCGACCCCGATGTCACGCCGCACAAAATCAGCCATCCTTGTTCGAATGACAACTAATCTCCGACCACTCACCTCATAAGACCACCCGTCCGACCCTCTTCCTCCCTCAATCCCAACCCAATCCTCCCTGCAGAGTCGAGCTCTCTAAGGTGACTCCCGACCACGCCGACAAACATCTCCAATTCCTCCAGCAAGTCTCCCATGACATCCTCCTGCAACAACGCTGCTGCTTTGGCGCGTGCGAGGGCGACCTGGCCTTGGGAAAGGTGTGTAGCAATGTCGCGCCGTGTCAGTTGACCCTGTGAGTCTTTTCGTTCTTGGAGTTGACCGAGGCGTTGAGAGGTCGTCCGGAGGAGGGTCTGTGGGACGACGGTGAGACTTCAGACAAGGATTCACTTGGACTTGCCTTGAACGCGGCCGAATTCCATTGTTCCATGGTATCGATGGCGAGAAGGTAAAAGAATAGGTTAATTCAGAATCGACGTCGGCTGTGATTGTTGTTACACGAATGCATCAAAGCCCAGGCATAAATTTGTCGTCGTCGTGGACGCCAAACTAGCGACCGGGCCCCACTGCGGAGTCAAATTTACCGAGTGAAAAGTGAAAAGGTTCATTTCGATTGCAACACTACGAGTACAACTTGCATCTAATGCTACTTTTAATACTAGTGTCCCATGAGCTACAGCAAAAAATACGGATTAAAACTACAAAAGATGTGCGGGAATTGGTTTGGACAATTTGGTTCGCGTGGAGCGGGTCGTGGGACTCATTTTATCGCTTTCCGTCTCTCTCGGAGGTGAAAAGGGAAGCATGATCGAGAGGTGTTTCGAACGCCATCGATGATCTATGGGAGATTGTACATCCGGGACGCCGGGTCCAAAGGGTCGCGGTTGACCGTAAAATTTTGCAGAAATCGGGGTGGAGTAAGAATACGACGATGGTGTTTGAGGGTGCGGCGAGGGTGGAGTGGTAGCGAGCGCGTGCAATGTGAGCAAGGTTTGCGAAGAATTTCCGTGTTTGAATGCAGGAAGAGAGTGGTGGCGACTGGGTGCGACGAACGTCTGCTGGCTACTTGACGATGGTATTGTGGATTGATGGCGTGATGTATTTGGCTGACTCGTTTGAACCGCCGTGGGCAATACGAGCGGGCGAGGTAAAACACTGGGGGTGCTGCTTGAGCCTTGCACGCCGACTATCTCTCGCAATATATCCGTCCACGAAGAAAAGTAATCACTGGGGCCCATCTCGTGGTCGACACGCTTGGACTCTACAATGACGGGATTGCGTGGCTGGAGATGGACCACAGCCGCAAAATATGTCGAGTAAAGGAGCACTATGAATAAGATGAAAATGTAAGTAGTCAAAATTTAGCAAGATTTGGCTTACATAGGCCGGGTATGATCCAAGAAGCGATCATGGTATAGGCACTGATGAGTTGGCAGACACCAATGTCATCCAGGGCTACGAGAAGCTTCGGGGTCAGTGGGTGCGAAGGAAGTGGTAAGCGAGGACCAACATTGATCAGGACATTGAATTTTGGGATTCCAATAAGTTCCAGCTATGGCTGAACCTGTAATGGGATAGGATGAGTTTAACGTACACGCTATAATTTTCTCGCCACGCACCAGCTTGCACGACAAATAGAAAAAACAGACGCGCAGCATCCAACCAGACACGGAATTTCACAAGGATACTGGCACGTATGGTCAGACTTGAAATCGGGCGAGCAGGAAAACAATGCACAGAATAGGGAGAGTGATGAGGGTAATAGTGTTTGAAAGGGTGAAGGTTATCATCAACGATTCTAGCCACATGTTAGACCCGACAGGACAAGCAGGCAATGGACGTACGACTGATTTCATCGGACATGGTCCACCGAGCGAACATTTCAACCGATAGCAAGACAAGCCACAAGAAACTGAACAACATGATGAAAACTATACGTGCGCGTCAGCCAGGTGAAATTTTTGGTTAGAACGCACGCACCGAATGTAAATGCACGGATTTTGAAAAAGAGTGGAGGATATTCCATGGCACAGTAAATCTCACAGAGACCGCCAGTGACCAGCAACCAGCAACCGGGCTATATGGTGGAGCGGAGACAAGGCGCGTGGGCCATCCTGTGGACCATTCGACGCGTTATAACCGACATGAAGGACAATTGATTCCTTTTGTTCTCTTTTCGTAGTGACATCCTAATGTGGCAGTGTGGCCAAGCGACCACACCATCTATCGATCTGTTGGTCCATGCATCCCCTGCTTTGCGTTCAAGACATTCTTCTCGAAATATTTGGCTATTGCTGTGAATACGATGGAAGTCGGCGCATTGGCAAAGTGCTCACCTCACTGGCGAGGACATGCAAGGCTTTCAAGGAACCAGCGATACAAGTCCTTTGGTCCGAGTTGGACGATCTAACGCCTCTCGTACGATGCCTTCCTGGACCATCGAGGGTGGGTGACGATGGCAACGTTGAAACAGTGAGTCTGATTGCTTCCCTTCCAATGCAAGGTAACTAAAATTCAACAGCTCTACTCATTGCAAAGATCTCTCAATCAGACTGATTGGGACATTATTCTGGGCTTTACGCGTCATGTACGGATGTGTCATCTATCGCGTTCAGCCGGTTTAGAATCAGACACTCTTGAGGAGCTTTCCAACCCCCCACCCTCGATTCCGCTCATTTTTCCAGGGCTTCGTGAAGCGAGAATCATATATCCTGCTACAACTGCTGCCCCCTTCCTGCGACATTTAGCCAGTCCCAGATTAACAGTTCTCAAACTGAAAACTATAGGCCTCTCCATGCACGAGATCGACATTTTCGGGGAAGCATCTCAGAACGTCACGATTTTTGAATATGAGACAACAACCGTTCTGACCTTCCTCTCAAACATTGACAGGATCCCAAATCTCATATGTCGATGGTCAGGGCTCCGCTCTGTTCTATGCGAAAACCTCTCTTTGAACCTTCCACCCCTTATCCATCTTTCACACATGCCTCACCTGCACTTTCTCTCTTTCCAACTTAACGATGTGATCATCGATCAGATCCAGTCCACTTGGCCCAGGGGATTAAAGTTAACATTCCCTGCACTTGTTCAGTGCAAATTGTACTCTCATGATTTCCCTGCAATATCGAGGTTCTTCGATCATCTTCATCTCCCAGTAATAGGACGACTCCGGATTGGCACGACTTTTTCGACCACCCAGGGGATCCGTTCATTTCATGCCAGCCTCCCGGCAGCTTGCAACTATCAATCTCTTACCAATTTCTCAATCTATATTTTCCACATTGAGCAAGGACGCTTACGCTACAATCATCTCCATCCTCTGACTGTCTTTGTAAACCTTCGAATCATAGATATTTCTCAACCGGTGGAGTTGAACGCACCACAATTACTCCTACTAGCGTCTTCGTGGCCCCATTTAGAGGTCTTCGGTGTGGGCTGCGGCGATATGAAGCCAGGCGATGGTATCGCCCCTAGAGGTTTCTTACAGCTACTAGAACGATGCCGGTCACTCCGCCATTTCAGCTTTCCGTTCGACGTCTGTGACTACACGGAAATTCCCCAGGGACATCCTTGGCGTGGCCTTAAAATGCCGGAAAGCGCAGTCATCAACGTCCGCCAGTCCCCGATTGAGAAGGAATCTGTTGAAGCGCTTGGTGCTTTCTTTCATGTGGCTCCCTTTCCCGGATTCACCTTGTCGGATGGTTGGGATGATCTGTCCGCAGTTGGAGAACGTTGGTGGGATACCTCTGAATTGTATAGCCAACGATGGTCGAGGGTTTATTCACTTGCACGACAAACCTGGAAGGAGCGGATGAACTTGCGGGGCTCTTTGGAGGCTCGGAGCTAGATCACCGCACACTACAGGATACAAGACCCGTACGATTAGCACAACCGATCGCGGGTCAATGCGCTGGTTTTCTCGCCGCCTGGGTGGTCCACTCATCCGGGTCGTTCATCAGCCAGAGGGTCGTCATGAAGCGTCGTTTACTAAAAGGACATCTTGGCGATGCGAGAACCAAGAACTGAGGCGCACGCATGACAAGAGAGTAATGACTTATCCCCCGCCTAGATCATACAAATGTAGATTTGTACATCATTTTATTGCACGCAATTAGCACGACCGAGATATCGTGAGTCAATCCGCTGGTTTTCTTGTTTCCGTCAGACTATGTGACGTGTTACGTTTCGTCAGCCAATTAAGACTCAAAATTACCATTTGTGGTATTTATCTTATTTATTTATTTTTCGTCATTTAAGCGTGTGACACGTGACAGTAGCGGAAATTTCGTCACTTTGAGGCCCGTGTGATGACGGGAATCACGTGACCGGGCCGACTTTAAGTGTGGCGATGCCCATTGCACCCGGATAGCCTTGGTTGGCCCACAACGGCGAATGGTAATACAATCACAATTACACTCATTAGCTACTAATGTCTACCCTGACTCAACAGAGCATAATTCGACCTTATCTGCGCCGAATACGGCTAGCACTTTTGTGCTTCTCAGTCGGCGCGAATGCGTTTGTTTCACCTGTCAAACACCGGAATCTTGACGCTCATACGTGTTCGCCAGAATATGCGCTGGAGGGGTTTTCTGCTTCCCGATCATTTCACCGGCTTTGGTGACACACTTGAAGCTCACACAACCGCAATTGACCACCATCGCGCTCGCGTATGATTCTGCCTCGCTGTTTCCCTTCTCGTGCTTATCACACCCGTACACAGCGGTATTGCGGGACAGTATCCCCTCGCAGCCTTCGTTGGAAAGATACTTGATCATTATGGCGCATGGGCGTGCTCATTAATTTCAGCCTGTCTCTTCTCAATCGGGTTTGGCCTTTTCGCCGACGAGATATCTAAATCACCAGATACCGTTACCCAACCATCCACCACCACTTTCCGCAACCTCGTCATGTTCTTCCTTATTGCTGCATTTGGTACCGTATTCTCGTGCGCATCCTCCCATATCACTCTCGCCGTGCATTGACCACCGAATGGCATGATACTTAGCTACTTTTCATCTGTCTTTGCTGCCTCGAAGAACTTCCCAAACTATATCGGGGCAGCAGCAGGAGCAAGCATGGCCCTCTTTGGCCTCTCACCCACATTCCTTTCTTTACTCGCTTCCCGATATTTTTCGTCCCCTGATGGCGAGATCGATGTCACTCGTTTCCTGCAATTTCTCGCTATACTCTGCGGATGCGTGCATCTCTTAGGAGGTTTCACTATGCACGTCATTCCCTCTCACCCGGAGGAGGAATCCAATCCCGCGACCATCACAAGTGATCCGGAAACACCGAACGAACGCAGCACGCTGCTTCCCAAGGCATCTAGGAACGACCCTGCAAACGATCAGGCTCAAGCTGATCTCGTTTCCTCCAACGAACCCCCAGAACCCAAACAAAGCACACTAGAATTACTTTCGGATCGCAACTTTTGGGCGCTTGCCTATGTCGTGTTCGTCGTTCTCGGATCTGTGGGTTTCTTCCCTGAGTGACTGGATTCCATATTCATACATGCTCTGTACAGTGTGAAATGATTATTTCCAACATTGGTACCATCGTTCTGTCCCTTCCGAGTCAAATCTCCACCAATTACACTGTCGGTGATGCCCCTTCTACTGTCCTCATGACCGCGACCCAAGTCCGCATCCTATCCATCGCGAATACGGTCTCACGGCTCGTCGTAGGACCTCTCGCGGACATTGTTTCACCCGTGCCCTCTCGATCCATAGACGGTCACCGTGGTACTCTCGAGAAGCACCGCATAAGCAGGATCGCATTCTTGACTTTTGCCACAGCCATCCTTGTTTGTACTTACGCTTGGATGGCCATTGGCGTCAAAGAACAAACTAGTCTGTGGGTGCTGACGTATGTCACCCTCTCTCTTTTCACCCCTCGTTTGGATCTGACCACGTACGGCATATAGTATCGGCGCCGGTTTCGCGTACGGATGCGTATTTACTATTCTGTGCGTTCCTCTCCCACATTTTCCTAGGCCACGCCACTCACCGCCGCACAGGCCTTCCCTCGTCTCCTCCATCTGGGGCCTCTCTAATCTCGGCCGCAACTACGGCATCATGAGCTACGCGCCGCTCTTCGGCACCCCCGCCTTCTCGTACCTCTACGCCTTCATCTCGGACGCTGGCGCCGTGCCCAGCCAAGACGGGGTATGTCGCGGACCGGGGTGCTGGACGATGACGTTTGAGGTGAGCACCTTGGTGGCTGCGTTGGCGTGTGGGACGTCGGTGTATTTGTGGCGTGCGTGGACAGGGCGGGTGTGAGTGGACATTTAGTCATGGGCCGCTTATCAGAGAGAGCCTTTTAAGTAATCGTCGTCGTCGCTTTCGTGTTTTTTTGGCTATCTGTTGTTCGTACGTTCATGCGCTGGGTCGATCGTCTCGGTGTCATGTCTGCCTTTGTCCTCACGTCCGAGTCGTTTACATACCATACTACTTGGTAGTCCTGGGTTCGGCGATATCGACTGAGATGGTTCCTTCGAGGCGAGATCCATACATATTGCACTTCGTCGGATCGGCTCGAACGCCAAACGATTAATATAGTACAGCGCAGCAGATCCGAACTTATGGGGGGGGATTCCGCATGGCCTCTTTTGCTCTGGAGGCGTCGTCGGAGCCTGAAAAGTGGCCCATCCGTGCCGATCATTCTGCCATACGACCTTCAAGCGTCAAACTTCAAGTCGAGACTTCGAAAGCGCCGTTCGACGACGAGGTCGATCGTGCGCTCGAGGACGCTTTTGAGCTGTGCATGGCGTCGATTGAAGTAGTCGCGTGCCAGTGCGTGCACCTGCCCGATCTTGGTTGGGGTCCGTCGGCAGACAGAAAGATGTCGCCAGTGTTCAATGCACTGGCAATGCCTCGTCTCTTAGCGTTTCCATCGCTGATAACGTTGGATGATATACGGAGCCTGGAATTGGAAATCGCAATGGATCTATACCAGACATGCCCTTGGATAGACATATCACGATCTTGGCCAGAGGATGGGTGGGTGCTAGCGAACGTGATCCGACCAGAGCAAGCTAGAATTTTTTTCTCGCGTTACTACCATTTTGTCTCCTGAGCCATACTGTGCCGCATTAGAAGACGCCGATGGGCGAAGGGGTTGAAGACACGCAGCGACATCGACAGACTCTGGACGAAAACGTGCAAGGATCCGATGTGGGGGCGCAAAAAAAAACAAAAGCGATGTAATAAATATGTCGCAAGACGGGAATGTGTGGGAGGCGAGGTACGGACTCGAGAATCAGACGGAGTGACCCCTTGTGGGGGCGAGAGGCAACGTAGATAGATGATGCTCCTAACCTACGGCTCGACCTATATACCGTAGCTACTGAATGGCTGATACACTCGCTCTCACGTGACTGTGGTCGGGTTGCTAGTGGGCGTTGCCCGATCCCCGACAGTTTTAATAGTGAATTCAGCCAGGTTTTTTATAAGTCTGCGGAACTCGGGATGATGGCCAGGGTTGAACGTTGAATGCGCTTTAGACCAGGCTTACCCTGATCCCAGTAGAACTCGAGCCGGATGTCACCCATGCTCGTCCCGAATACTAGTCCGGCGTCTAGGTCAACTTTTGTGTGCCGCTTGTTCGAGCGTGAGAAGTTCTTCTCCACACTACCGTTGAAACGCTGACACGCGGATAAGCATAATCCCGAAAATGCTGGGGTGTGAAATTTTGAAATGACATTGACGTTGACTCAATGCCAAGTCCCACTGGCTGGTAACAGAAGCCTTGAGTTGACGAGATAGAATGTCTATCCTAACTTTGGAATGCCGATAGGAATGTGCCCTGTGCGCCAATAAGTATGTGACATTGGGGGTATATAAAGGTCTTTCCCCATCACCGTCGGAGCGCTCACTGCACACTCCACCTCCCATTCCTCCATAGGATCCTTCCCTTCCGCGTCGCCGCCGCCTTCAAAGCTTGCTAGGATGTGGTTGTTGGGCTACGTCGTGAGGCTCTGTTACGCTAACCCAGTTGCCACACCTGACCCCGATGGCGAAGCAGAAACCACCCCACGGCATATGGACGGTTCCGGTCCTCACGCTTCGCAGTCCCATACATCATCGCGTGGCGTACGAGCGGCACGACCCTTTGGGAGCTGCTTACGGCTTTCAGATCTTCTATCGTCGCAACGTTCGTCCTCTTCACCTCTTCAGCTCTCCTCGCACGGTTCTGTCCGACCGTCATCCTCTTGCTACTCCCCTTTTTCGGCTTCCTGGCTTTTCGGTCGTCATCAGACCGGAGGGTACGTCGTCTATATGGATATGACGTAATTTCATTTATTGATTCGAGCCGCTTAGTCATATCAGTCGACGTATTTGGCGGTGTGTGCATCCCCGCATTGTGGTGGGAATGATTATACGGATGTCGACGGCATCCTCTTACCCGCGGAATCCCTCGTGCCCATCATTCATGCGCGAGTATGGTAAGTTCGTGTGCCTATATGCGCCTGTGACTTGTTCTCCTGACTGGAAACGCGTGCGATGATAGTGTCTGACATCCCATTTGTTTCCACCTGGCGAAACGTAGCCGCATGGATACACCGCGACTTTCGCGTTTGGGAGGATAATTTCGGTTTGTAAACCACCTACAACATCTTTCGACGAGGAAAGGTACGGTGCAACTCGCTAGAAGTGCATGTCGTAGCTGAATTGATTCAGAATATTTGTCATTCGAGCAAAATTACGACAGCAACGGAATCTAGGGGCCAACCTACCGGTGGTAGTGCCTTCGTGAGTCATTTTCAACGAGCGTCGAGTGTCTACCTGTGCATCGTTGATGATGTCTTTCATAGTCAGAACTTCAACGACCGAACAATGTGTGGAAATAAATCGTTGTAGTGTATCTAACTGAGTGCCCACG
>JBBPMK010000518.1:0-15023 GCA_038090295.1 Boletus semigastroideus | reverse complement strand
TTTCTGGTCGAGTAGATATACTAGCTACGATGTCTCAGATGTGTAAACTGAGACCTACTCGGCTTGATGAGGCCGAGCTAGTGTTTGCTCGTATTGATGCTAATGGTCGATGGTCGTACTCCAACACGGTGATTGGGACCCTCTCTTATGCCGAAACGTCACCCTCGTGGCACTCACAGAGGTGTGACAAATTTACCAGAGCGATCCAACACTTACATGCGAGCCTACCACCTTACAAGGATCTCAAATGCTTCAATCGAAAGACAGGAGTTATCACTCACATGGTCAAGCGTTTTGCGTTGGTCGGAACCGGCTACCAAGTGTCATGTTGGATCGTGCTGCCCGAAATGCAACTTCCACGAGAACGCTATCCTCGAATCTATGAGATATAGTCTGATCACGGTCCGGAAGGAATAGATGGAGGCAAAGTTTTTGGCGACGACTCGGCGACTAATAGTATCGCATGCCACGGACCTGGTACGCCATCGTATTTGCCCTCATCTGTGAGGTGACCGGTGACCAACCAATCAAAACTCACCGGCAACACTGGTACCAAAGATTTTCGAACAAAATGACGAAATGGACTCGCCCATACCTTGAAAGACGTCCCCCCCCTCCTCCCCTATAGCAGCCACTACTGTAGTGTTGCGGACACTAATCTCACTAAACCCCCCATACAGTGACTGCCCCAGCAGTCTTGTATCCCCATGCACATTTATCCTCTCTTTTCCACTTCACTTTTCTTTATTTTGCCCATGCCATCTGGAAGGGACTGGGCCGTTGGTGTCATGATTATACTAATCCTCTGCTGTTGTTTCATATAATGGCCGTATGGCCATTGTTCCTAGCATCTAACCCCATTCCTGTTAAGCACCGCTCTCCCTCTCATGTTCATCCTCTGGGGGGAGGACAGGGCACATGACCTCCCATACCACACGTTTAGGCTCCGGCAACTCGTTGGTCTTATCTACTCGTCTAGTATGTCCTACATAAGGTGTAGACCCCCAAAGGGACAAAAATGGATTTAAAAAAAAAAGATGTGGAAGGAATAGGTAGAGGCAAAGTTTGGGGCGAAGACTAATGTCGTTTAGTACATACCGCGGACCATACCAGTATGTTTGCCCACAACCAACCAATCAGAACTCACGACACGAAACGGACGGAACGCGACGTAGGCTTGTCGCAGGCCAATCAATGGTCGTTAGAAATTTCATTGTTCTGAATCTGAAGTCACCTCAAGTGACTGGATTGTGTAAATACCATCTGAGCCTTCGTAGGTACAGATGGGCCAACCCCCAAGTCTGTGGATAGGAATAAGGCTACGATGGGCGACATGACCGTGCACATTATACTCTATCGCCTGGTTCTATCAGATTCGCACCCAAATTATCTGGAATCGCCAACGTTGGATCCACATCACTCTTTAGCCGACCACCGAACAAGACACCACCATTGGTGGCACGGAACGCGTCGATGCGCGCTTCGACCTCGGGGCGGAAATGCCGCATAAGGCCCTGGATCGGCCATGCAGCGGCATCCCCGAGAGCACAGATCGTCCGTCCTTCTATTTGCTTGCTGTAGATCACATGAGGTGAGGGAGTATCAAAGGACTGGAAAACGAAGAGCATACGTGAGTTCGAGAAGCATGTCGATTTCTCGACGATGGGCACGACCTTCGACCATACGATTCATCATGTTCATCATCCACGTGGTACCCTCACGACAGGGAGTACATTGACCACATGATTCGTGTTTGTAGAACTAGAACGATCGTCAGCCGGGAAGGGTAGATGGTCCTGGGAGAGACCCACCGATGAGAACCGTGCGATAGCAGCGACAATGTCCGTGCTCTTGTCCATCACAATGACAGCACCCGTGCCCAAACCCGACTGTGCATCCTTCAGCGAATCGTAGTCCATTAGAACTTCGGAACACTTGTCGATGGGTAACACAGGAACAGAGCTTCCACCGGGAATGATCCCAAGCAGGTTGTCCCAACCACCCCGGACACCACCGCAATGCCGCTCGATAAGTTCCTTGAGTGGAATGCTCATCTCTTCCTCAACTACACATGGGTTGTTGACGTGGCCGCTGATACAAAATAGCTTTGTGCCCTGGTTACGTTCTCGACCGAAACCCGCGAACCAGGGCGCCCCGCGTCGACAAATGGTGGGTGCAACAGCGACGGTCTCGACGTTCGCGACAGTTGTTGGACAGCCAAAGAGACCGACATCAGCTGGGAAAGGTGGCTTCAAGCGAGGTTTTCCTTGTTTACCCTCCATGGATTCGATAAGGGCTGTTTCCTCGCCGCAAATGTACGCGCCAGCGCCACGATGAACGTAAACGTCGAACGAATAACCCGAGCCACACGCATTTTTACCGAGGAAGCCGGTACGGTATGCCTCGGTGATGGCTTGTTGGAGATGATTCGCCTCTTGGACGAACTCGCCACGAATATAAATGTATGCTGCGCTCGCGTTCATACCGCGACCAGCGACAAGGCAGCCTTCGACAAGTTTGTGGGGATCACCACGAAGGATCTCGCGGTCTTTGCACGTCCCTGGTTCTCCCTCGTCGGCATTGACCACAAGGTAACGGGGCCTGAGACCAAGTGAGCATTTCGATGTCAAGTAGAGCAACGGGTGTACCGCTTGTCGTTTTCCCAGCCGGGTTTGTTCATAAATGACCATTTGAGTCCGCTAGGGAAACCAGCGCCACCGCGTCCTCTGAGTCCGGAGTCTTTGATGGTTTGGATGATCCAAGAGTCGCCTTTCAGCAGAATGTCCTTTGTCCGGTGCCAGTCACCGCGAGACTAAAAAAGTGGGCTTGTTTTTTAGAATATACTTGAACACTGCGTCAACTCACCATGGCACCCTTGAGACCATGATCGTGTCGACAATAAGCGTTTGTGAAGATTCGGTCCTGGTCTTTCAGTCCACCATAGCGACGGACAGGCGGGTCCGCGACCGTTGCAAGAGAGCGTTTGAGCGCAGGAGCGTGCCTCTGTAAAAGAGCAGCTGATTTTGACATTGCTGAGCCCGCCGTCGTCGTCGTTGTCGATGAGCTCGTCGGCTCGGAAAGCTGGGGATCCGGGAATTCCCGCGTCACGTGATCGTGCTGGTGGCGCGTCCATTCTCGGCCGAGACATTCCTTCAGCGCTCGACGACGCCGACGACGTCGACGAGCAAACCGTGTTCGTTATTGGGACTACGCCCTATGGACACCGTGGCCACCAATGGCACGAACAGGAATACTTTCGACATGCAAAAGCAAAAGGCGGAGGCGCTCGCTGTCTTGAACGGGCTCACGAGCAATGGCCATCTCGAACAGGAACCCACTCTGGAGCAACTCGAAATGGAGCTCCCCGTCGTGCTTGATGGACAGGTGCCGCTCGGAGAGCTGCTCTCAAGAGTCATGCAAGCGATCTATGCCGAGCTGTCCGAGCTCTCAGAGACGTGAGCATACGCGGAACTTTGTCGGGCTACGTTTTCATGCTTTGCGTTGTGCAGGCTTCCAAACATGTCCGATGCTGCGCGAAAACGAACGATCGCTGACTGGGTCGTCAAGACGAAGAAGCAAGTCGTAAAGCTGTATGCGATCACGAAATGGGCGCGGGATGCAGACACCGTCCAAAAGTGCATGGCAAGTCATTTCAAAGCATTTTTCATGGCACCGAAAGGCTTATACGACCGTAGAACATAACCGCGTTTCTCATGAATCAGAACCAACAATTCGAGAGCATCATTGGTGGTCTTACTTATTCGCGGCAAAGCTTGGATCCGGCAAGGTGAGGGTATTCGTCGCGGCATGTCTTGTCATTTCTTGACCGTTTAAAAGACTCCGAAATCACGATCTTTTGACCTCTCTTGATGTACTCACCTCGGGAACATACAAACGTCTCCCATCCGGAATAAAGGTCGCATCGTATCTTCCTGTACTTAGCAAATGCACTCATGGTATCGAGTACAGAAATCTATTATTTCCATTCCACCCTTGACCGACGCCGAAGTAATCAAAACTCTGAGCGACATGGAGGAAATTATGCGGTACCGGCTCCGCATGACGGAAATAATACCCACGGAAATGTCTCAACATCAAATAGGTACTATCATAGTCTTTGTTTTCATATTGAGGACACCATTTGAAACCTCTTTGTGATTCAGCGGGTGGTAGGGTACATTTCATCGTTCCGGGCCTATTCGAGACTTCCGTTTGCATGCGTGGAGCAGAGAAAGACGATGGGTGGTTCTTCGTCAATGTGAAGTTCCTTATATCTGTAGGGGGTGACATGAGTGGGGCGGACGGTAAGTCTCATATAACGCAGATTAACCGAGCCTTAGCTTTAGCGATCCGTAGAGTTTCCCCGGGAGCCAACCGGTGTACTCAAGCGACACATCACGGACGAGGCAGATTCTCGCTTGGCATATTATCTGCCTCTGCCTGAGCCAGTGGACCTCCCTCCTGGTACTGAGGTTCCCGAGCGACCAAAACTACCTGGGGGGACCGTTGACGCCCCTCTTGTTCGGTTGTATAACTTCTTACGTGAGTACAATGAGCGAGCTTGCTACCCTAGGCCGACAATGGTCAAACAGAAATGATGTCGCTGTCGTATCAACTGCAGATATTGTGGTATCAGGTCAGTCCCATAGTATATACGCTATTATGCAATTTTTGCCGAGCAATGTCTGTCTACAGGCTTACCGGATGTGCTCTCTCGGTTGGGGCAAGTATTTAAAAGTTGAGCTATTAAATGGGAACAAAACGCTCTCAGTGTCGTACTGGGTGTAAGTACCTTGGATCTTTTGTCCTCATGGCCTGCTCACGTTGCATCCTAGACGTCCCCCAACTGTTCCTGGACGCACGCAACCTCCCAATCGTCTTAAACTGCCACCACTTGGAGGGACGCTTACTATCTCAATCGTCGAGAATCGTGCGAGCCCCAAGGTTGGTGGCGGTCCCGCGAGGTCACCGGGAGCCCGCATGCTGTCGGAACTTCAGCTGAAAGCGAAGCTGGGGTCCGCACGACCGTCGGACGAAGTTGAAGGACTCAAATTCGAGGTCAAGTGGGAACCCACGAAAGGTACGCTCGGCGTCGCCATCGATCAAGATGAAAGCATGGGGATGATGGGAGAACTCGCGGTGGTGAGCTCATTGAAACGCGCTCTGATGAAACGACACACATGCCGTCTAGGAATCGAATAACCTCGATTTCGAAGCGATGCTACACAAGGTTATCAGTGCGCACGCCAGAGCGATACTCAAAGTTTTCCAGTGGCAACTCCAGCGCGGCCCGACACGCAACGTATTTTCCCCCGAAGGGAAAGTCCACTTGGATTCTCAAAGTTCGTATCGTCGCTTCGTTGGCGAAGAGCTATCTAAATTTCTGTAGGCGGGTACCACGTCCTGCGGGTCCACCTCTGCGCAGAAGAAGTCGTTCTCGTTTCGATCGACGTCAGAGCCGGTCGCATGACCCTTCGGGATACGGGTGATCTCGCCGCTGCTTCGCGCGGCCCTCGGTTCGCAGCCATCTCGGACCGGTTGAATGAAAACCCGACTTTGTTGCTAGATGCTCTTGTAAGGTTACGGTTACACGTACGTCAGCAAACTAGAGCCACATGTAAGGTTGACGCGATACCTCGTATCCCCAGACGATCACGGACCTCGTTGAGCAGAAGGCGAACTACCTTGGTTTGCAGGTCTTTCGACACCGCAATTTTTCAAAGGAAGGCATGTCGTTTTTGTTCGCCCTTTCTCTGCTGCTCACACATGCGCATTCTTCAGAGTTACAAAAGCTGGGTCCATTGGCAAGAGGAATGATGTACATCAAACTCGCCAACTTTCCGTCTCACTACCTTGTACTCGTCATCACCGAAGAAGATTTTCGTTATGCGCTCATCTCGGTTAAGGTGTTGCCAGATAGTATGTATGGTAACATGATCATGGAAGATATTGGATGGTTGGACGTTCGACGTATACGAGACGAAAGGGGGCCACCCGAAATCGTCGTCGGACCACACGTAGAAGATCCCCAGGTGGGACAAAAGCGAAAGCGCAACCTCGAGTCATCCGTGCACACTACCGTACGACGAGAAGACAAGTGAGTTGCGTCCAAAGTTCGTATGGTTTCAGTGTCTTACCTCTTCATCTAGCTTCCATCTGGAGACACAGACCCTCAGAGAACTGTATGCTTATTGTTGGTAAGTAGTATCATCTCCCAGCGATCGCCCCCCTCAGGCTTGTAATCTTAGCGCGCGCGTCGCCTATACGAAGGTCGAAGCCCAGTTCAAGCTCCGTGGTATTCCATACACGCACGTCAACCCGACAAGCTCACTTGCCCAGTCTTCCGCCCTATCTTATCTGCAGTCTTCCCTCGCTCGCTCGATACCCGCGCTTTGCGTCCAATCATCCGACATCCTTTCCGGCGCTCCGGCAGCCGAAGCGGCAATGGCCAACATCCGCGTCGTACCCCTCAACTGGTGGTCAGATAAGGGCGCTCAAGTCGTGACCTGTGTCAAGCTCAAATACGTACAGCAACCTGTTGGAAAACGAGCGGCCGCTGGAAGGAGCAGCAGCGATATCATTCGACCGTCGAAGAGGATCATCTATGACGCCACTGAAGCGGTGGTGTCGTTCTTGTCAGAACAGGTGGACACATGCGTGGACGAGTTCCTCGAGGAATGGGCGAGAGTGTCTAAGATGGTGGTGATCGCTCGTGAGGGTGAGGCACCTTGGGTATACTCTGAGAACCGTGATTCCGCTGACCACATTTTGCAGTCGCCCAGATGGCTAAGATCAAGAGATGGCACGAAGTCCGACTTCTTTCTTTCGATCTACAAACAGTCGAGTTTGCCTACTCCTCAGCAAGTCGTCCTTGCTTTCTTTTTGCCCGCCCTAACGCTCGACGATCACCAGGACTATACCGTGTTGATCAGCTGTACGGACCAGCTTTCCCTTACTGGAGGTTCCTTTGAACTCCGTTTTTCGCGTTGTCCTTCATTACCCGGGCCATCGACTGCAAATACCCTCGCGCCACCTCCTTTTATCACTTCCAACACCCACCTACGATCGAATCCTCACGAGGAAGCCGAGCCGTACCTCCGCCAGATCCTTCGTCACGGCCCCCTCGCACCGTCGCTTCATCGACTTGTGGGGCTTCTTCAGGACACGCTACCGATCGCTGTCGAACTCGATCGCCTATCCGCAGATACGAGAGACGAGCGAGCGTCTCTCGGCTGGGGGAGGAGCAGACAAAGGTCTGGTGAAGGACAGTGGTTCGATACGGTCGTCAAAGGCATGGGCTGGTGGCGAGTGCTGTACGGCGATCTTAGGTACGTACTCTTCCTGTTCCTCGTTGCCAAAAAAAAAAAAACTCACGTCATGCGTCAGACATGCGCTCGACCTGCGATTAATGACGGGCAGACGCATCGCTATTTTGGACGCGTCGTGTCCGCTTTTCCGGGGCGGTGCGCAGCAGCAGCCAGTGTCGCGTGGCGCCGGGGACGAGAACTCAGATTGGGTTGGACTGGAGCCGATCCCAGACTTTCGGACGCTCGTGCTCGAGGCGGTCCGCGCGACCCGCCCGCGGACGGCGGACGATGGGACCGGTGGACGGTGGATCGTGCCGATCGATGTGGGTGTCGTGTGTGAGCGCGGTGCGATCGGGCCTGTGGTGCGAGCGTTGCATACGCGGGTGTTGAAGAAGCTGGGTGGGGGTGTTGGGTGAACGCAGCGTCTTTTTTTTTTTTTGGTGATGTCCTATTTTCGATTTTGCTGTGTGCACACAAGTAGGGGAATCCGCAGGAGTTTGAAAAGCGATCGGCGTGATGTATGAGCGGTTATCACTGTTTGCCTTGATTGATCACGTCATTTCCAAAGGGGAAGAAAGTCGATCAATGCTTTGCATGACATTTTTGATCCAGTCAAACAGGATGCACGCAAACGAAGGTATGTATAGTACACCCGAAGCCCCAACAAAGACAATGCACGAAGATCCGCATCCTCCACCCCAAAGCCGATTTTATCCTGTACACATAACCGACCTCAACCAGATGCCCCAGTCATCATCACGGTCATGTTGGAAAATTCCAACTTTGCATAGTTGTTCATCTTTACAAAGCGTCAACGTCAGCGTCCGTGTTCAGTCAAGACGTCGATCGACGACGTACCCCCTGGAGATAAAAGCGTGCCACGTTGATCTGCATCTCCCCGTCAAAGTAGTTGGGCGCGGTCACCGTAAAGTTTTGACACGCATTGCCAGCGTTGTTGATCGACCTGGGGTTGAACGGGCCGGCGTACATGACCTCGTGCCCGAGCCCGAAGTCGTTGTAGCAGCACGGTTGCGCGGCGAGCACGATGGCGACTTCTTCGATGTCGCTCGTTGAACCCTTTTTTTTTTGTTCCTGATGGTCAGTCCCGATGTCCTCGTCGCGTAGGAAAAAGAGAGAGGGTGACACGTACGGTCACTTCGACCTGGACGACAAAGTTGGAGCCAGCGGTGATGCTGGTGCCTTTGGCAGGCACGGCAATGGCCAAACTTTGCGCGAGCGCCGTGGTCGCGAGGGCGGCGAGACAGACGACCTTTCCGAGCATAATGTCGATGGAGGATCAAGTATCGAACGAAGAAGGAGAGGGATGCGGGATCGGTGCTGGGCGTGAACTTCCCCAGACCCCCCCTCCCCCCAATTTATACGCCCAACGTGACAGTTCGGTCGCAGAGCGCATGCACTTGTCGACTTGGCAACCCTGGTGCCAGTGGTGAATGAGACTTGCGCTGAGCGGACGGAAGCTTAAGCGGTCGGGAGGTATTTACTTACCAGTCAAGATCCATGGGGCTAGACGTGGTTCGACGTGGTTAGAAGGTGCCAGAAGCACCGACGACGGCCGAAGCACCTTCAAGCTTACGCCCTCCCCCCCTTCTTCGCCACGCCGGCATACCCGCGACAGCCTGCCATCGTTCGCGGAAGGAGGGGTAAACCCTGTTCCAGGCGTTGCGAGGGTATTCGGACCTTGAGTGACGCTTTTACCGAACGAGTACTGTGCTCAGTGTCGTCGATGACTACTGTTACCTGTTAGTAGTACTGAAGAAGGCCGTTGAGCGCGGATCGCACCCTGGTTTCAAGAAGCGGCGGAACCAAGGAAAATATATAGACATATAGAGTCGATTCAGAAGTCACTTACAAGTTACAGGCCAGGTCACCTGCGTTTTGCGGAGTTCAAAGGAACGGGCCTTCAGCGAGTCGGTGACATATCCAAGTACCCACCCACTCGAACAAACTGTCGTGAGCCAAGAAAGCCCGGCGGGGTACAACGCAGATCTCCGACTTCTCGCCGATGGCATCGATTTATTGTTCTTCAGAACCTTCCACCAAGTCATTTCAGAATAGGGGTGACTCTGTCAACACTTCGGACAGTGTACGACTCGTTCGACGTGTGGAAATGCATGTCAGACGATGCGCTGTCAGCTCGATCGAGCTGGTGCGGGTCATATGTCGTCATATCCGTGTGTACTGGAGATCTAGGCGGCGCGTCATCCTAGCCAAAAAGGGTCTCCCATGACTTGAGCATCGCGCACCAACGCTTTCGGGCTCATTGCCATGTCCCGCGTCCGGGAGCAATGAATCTCTCGCGATGCTCCGTTTCTTTTCTCGTTTCAGCAGAAAGTGACACGTCTCACTTCCAGCGCATCGCAGGCGTGCCTCCATGATGATCGCAAAGACGACCTAGACATATCATTTGCGTGGATGGCGCGCAAGTCACTGTTGTACGGGGCGTGCGTTTCCAGTTTCATAACCAGGGGTGGTATTATTTTTCCTTGCCAAGCACACTTTGAAACAACATATTTTGTTTGGTCGGTACCGTACCCCGAAGCTGTTGCGGTGGACGATGTGCAACGCACATCATCTGAGGCCAAAACACAAGGCACGGTATTGCTGTCATGGTACATCACCTCCCGCGCGTCGAACAGACGACGTGTCCAAAGCCCGTCTCAACGCCCTCCTTTCCCACCACAATTGAAACGTGCACTGAAACACCCTCATCTACCGATTCCGGTATGCGTTCGTCAGCGTCTCCGCACCCTTTCAGGGTAAACGCCGGAAATGGCGCAACATGGAAAAAGACGGCAAGTGGCGCGACGGACGCTTCTTCGATGGGCGCGTCAAGGACGTCCAACAACAAACTGTCGTTGTGCAGGGACAAGCCGCACTACGGATGACCTTGAGGCACGTCCGTGTAGCCCGCGCATCGGACAAAAGGTGGAGCTCGCGGAGAGACCTGTATTGTTGCAACAGCTGTAGAAATCCTGCGAGGGTGATGCTACTCGACGGCGTAGAGTTCCTTTCGCCGGCTCGGAATACTTCTAGGTGGGGCCACGAGGAAGTCAACGAAAGCAGTTCGCGTTCGATCAAGCACAGCCCGCAGGCTGATAAGGACTGACAAGGGACGATGGGGTAACAGGCGATGGTATCCGGGGTCCATTTGGCTACATTATGCAAGCTAGTGAGTGTAAAATGCGCCATGGAGTCATGAGGCGTGCAGGCTTGCTGAATGGCGACGAAAAGAAAAGTGAGATCGGACGCCGTCGGTGGAAGATAAAACTGGACACGAAGGTCGTGGATGACCGGGAGGCGTAATCGAGAAACGAACGTCAAGAGTAGCGGGAAAAAAGAAAGTTTAAGGCGAGCGTCACAAAGTGTCGCAAAGATGAGTGTGGAGGAAGATGTTTGGATAGCGGGAATGGGGTCCGCAAATGCAACGTCCGTCTTGATTTCCATATGACAGTGTTTACGCAAGCGAGAGACGTGTAGTAGAACATCGTCGTTGAAACTAACGCCGCACAGCGTGACAAACAACATTGACATACAAGGGCCGTGATTGTGTCAGGGCAGTCAAAGCAATCTCCGCCAAAGCCGGTTACGAACGGACATGCTTGGGCGAAAGCTTGAAGGGAAGTGGCAAGGTCCTCTCCCCGCTGAAACCGGATTTCCTTCAATTTCGGGCATGCGAAGTGCCGTAGAAGGGGGGGCAATCGTTGTGGTGGGGTAACGAAGCCCTACGACACGAAGGTTTGGGAAAATGGATTCGGCGGATGCGGGTGGGTTGGAGAGTGCCGTAATGGAATCTACACGCAAACGGGTCAAATAACGCAAGGAAGGAAGCGCTCGCACACGGCGCGCATAGTCCAGAATGATGTCCCACTCGTTCTTGTCGAGGTGTTTGTGGAGTGAGTACACCTAGAGGAACTTGCGTCAATGATCGATTATCGGATACCAAGCCCGAGACATCTTTCACCTCCAGACTCTACCCACGACGATTCTGGAAGACATCATATGAGAGGCGTCAAGTCATCCAACTCAGCCCAATTCATATTCAACGCGGGTTCCTTGAATGTTTTGCACGTTCTCGCCAGCGCTGCGAGATGAACGTTTGCGTACCGACATCGTCGTCCTGATGCTAAATAGTAACGACCCGTAACGTAGCAGTAACCGAGGATATGCAGGAGGATTTCTTCGACAGCATTCCGACTTAAAGGCGGTGACCGGTCTCGCGGATTGGTTGACCCTTATGTAAGTCGCTATCCGAGCGCCCATAGCTGAGCTGATTCATCCAGGAGGCAGGTTGTAGTCGAAGCGCGATCCGTTGAGAGTATACGGATGTTCTACAAGGATCGACGAGAGAGACCGCTCCGTTGTTCCTCGTAACTTGAGTATAAATGCCTGTCCACCTGAAGAGAATAAGTGCCAATCCAATGAATCAATGACACAAGTAATTCATACCAATGTCGTTTGCACTTCTGGGAAGGATTTGCGTAGTTGTTGGGCCACCAGACCGTGCCAACTCATAGCTTTCGTCATGCATGTGTTCAGCCCGTCGAGGCTGCAGAGCCGGAGTAGAATAGGCGCATTTTCAGAGTTTGCGTCGTCTGCATCTGCTGGGCTGTCAGCAAAGTTGGTAGGAAACGAATGAATTGGCTTGCCATTCAGTTCTGACGCGCTTCTAACTCTAGGCGTGACCCAAGTGCCATTCGCGTCCACGACCTCAACGTCAAAGTCGACGTTGAAAAGACCAGGGGCGACAGTAGTGCTCTAATCGAACCTTTGGGCACCATCGATGACCTCTCCCATTATTCGCAGTCCATATGGTCACGTTCTTGATTAACGTCGGTTTCGTCTGAGGCTCAAAATGATCATGAAAGCTAGAGGTGGCCCGGCTTCTTGAGAACCTTCCCGAGAGGTGTACTGAGGCGAGAATGATGTGAATGCAGTGGTGTGAATTGAACCCAGCGTGAGAAACAGTGGGCACAAGAGTTTACACGAATCGGTGATCGCAATGTGGGGAGCGGATTAAAGTCATAACCTGGCGCATGAAGAATCGGATGGCAAATGTAATTGCTCATCTAGTGTTCTCTTCATATTCGGATTGAAAGCTACTGGTCGATCGGGGCAAGGCTTTGCTTAGCCAACGACCCGATGCTGAGCCGGGGCATCATCGATTTCGCTACTCTGAGGACCCCCAAGACAGCTAACACTCGGCGATCAGATTCTCTTTTCCCGCGTCGTGCTCATGTACTCCTACTTCGTATTTCTTCGCATCACTCGCGTTCTCGTCCGTTTGTCTATAGGTCCGCCACTGTCATCTCGCGCTTAGGCCACGGAGCCGAGCTTCGATGTGGATGTTTGGCTAGCTTAGCAGACATGTTTCCTTTAAGACAACCGAATTGACATTCCGTAAGTCAGTCGTCGATTCTTGCGTCAGGTGTTGTCTACAACCATTCAAGCATAGCATCGCGGCTTGTCCAGCACTGCATGTGGCTCATTAGGTGGGATTAGACACTCGACAAGCTACAGGCCAGCAAACCACTTTTGCGTTTGACGACGAAACTCACATCATGTTTCTAGGTGCATACCTTGGGACTCACCACCGACTATTCCTGATGCTGCCGTAGGAATTTCGAGACTTCGTGCATGCAAACAAGGACTGATGGTACCATCGTGGCAGGATCCGTATGTGGTTCGTGGGTTCGTTTCACGAAACACGAAAGGTATCTCTACTTTGCAACTCGAACGTTTGATGTGTTTTTTTCCGAGTGACTAGCATTTCCCGCATGCTTCTGATCGACATGACGTTCCGTGCTGAGAGTTGTTTTGGGTTTCCAAGCAGCGTTTGTATGTGGATCGTTGTCGACTGGTGGACGCTTCCGTGCGTGCTCGTCTAACTACGAACATGCCTGTCTGGGTCGAGGATATTTCCGAACTTCCGTCAGAACACACCAGTCGACCTCCAAGTTGGCCCTTTGGATTGCCGTAGCTGTAGTATCAATTCACAGTCTCGCGGGTGCTAACTTGGCGCTTCTTGGCGTGCGTCACCACCGCTTTGCGTACCTCAGCATTCTCGTCACGGCATTATCGGCGCACATCCCCTCAAGGCTCAGAAGTTCAAGCTCTCGTCCGAAAGGTTCGATACGCTTGGTTTTTCCCTTTGAATATGAATAAACCTCATGCTGACGCAGCGACTTTCAGACTGCTTATGTGGGGAGATAACGATATCCGTAGGAGAAAATTTATTGGGAGCGCCGTCGCAGGATGAGAGTAATTATTAACGAGATGCAAAAAGTACAGCGCACCCGCTGACACAGACAGGCGAGTACAAAGGCCATGTCGACGAGCCCCGTCATTATACACCTGGTGATAGAATTCGGAGTCTCTAATGGCCCATAGGTATACTTATTTTGCAACACATCCAAAGCACTTGTGTACTAGGAGTCAAAATGTGCATAGACCAGGTTGAACCAGAAGGGTAAATGAATATCACAAAACTTTCCGTTCAACATTTCGGACTACCATCATACCAACACGGACACGGTCACAGAACGACTACACAACAGATCGGATGACTAGTACATGCTTCTTGAATGCGCTCAGTGGCAGAGGACTCGGCCATGAGCAATGGTCTAGGCTGCCTCCTCAAGGTCTTGCTCCTCGAGGATTGCGGAGGCAGTTCCCATCCACATGAGATCAGGGAGCCAATACTGCAATGGGTATCATTAGAGTGAACATTCAATCACACAAAAGACGTACAGGTTGTGCAGTCTTCAAGGACTCGGATAGAACAAGCTCTTCGGAGGCTTGCTCCTCGAGAATGTCAGAGGCATCATACATCCAGCGATCAGTGTACCAGGGCTGAAAGTATCAATATTGTGAGAGGGAGGAACCTTTGCGACGCAGGTACCTACAAGGTCTGCCATTGGTGAACTTGAATATAAATCGCAAAAGATATGTAGAAGGTGGTGATGTCTGTTTGGGAGGGCTGTTGGACTCGTACTGAGCTTCCCCCCTTTATACCCTTTCACAGAACAAATAGGCAACTACACACTAGCACAATCCTGGTCGTTGTCGGCATGGACGAGTCATGGGATAGCGTTCCATTGTTCGGCCCATCGAACTGAATTTTTAAAAAATGTCTTATTATTTATATAATACTCTATAATATTGCAGGACACGCCCCCAGAAGCTCGATTTGATGGATGACCAAACCTTTCGAGGAAAAGTTGGATAAATTGAGAAGACGCACCACTGGTCCCTGTCACATACGGCGGACACGATGAGAGATGGGTGGGATCGACGGTGCGGCTCGGAATTGACTCAGTCGAAATTTGTGGAACAAATGTGGGACCCTCGAAGGGCAGTCCAAAGCTCAGAGTGCTGCGACATGACTTTGAGTCTGTGTTCCTTGTTGGTGTCGATTTCGTCACTGATCAATTAAGATTCAAGAAATGATCGCAACTGAATAACAAGCGAACCGAGCAGCTGTTTGAGTGGGACCGAATAGAGGGGTCATCCTGAATAACACTTCCAGGAAAGGATATTTGGTCAAGAGGCATTAATTCTAGGGACGTCAGAAGTCAACCGAAGCGTCCTGATAGTGCATGGCACCAGTCAAGTTCACCGCCCTCGCGTGTTTGTGAGACGTGATGCTGACCAGGCGCTACTTTGATCCTTTCCTGGAAGTGTTATTCAGGATGACCC
>JBBPMK010000517.1:0-15036 GCA_038090295.1 Boletus semigastroideus | reverse complement strand
AGAAGACCACTGCCTTGTGGCAGTGGGAGAATGGAAGATCAAGAGATCGGAATGAAAGAAGTGCGACTGGGCACAAGGTGATATGTGAAAGGTGAAGGGTGTCCAGGTGCAAGGAGAAGGAGGAAGAAAGAAAGAGAATGTTCTAGAGAAAGATAAGATAAGATGAGATTAGATAAGATAAGAGATAAAGATGTAAACATCTAAGGTCGAATTGATAGGACCGTAACAGGGGGTGGCAGTGATGGATGGAACAATGTAGTCATTGAGGTTGATGGAGGGCGACAAAGGCCCCGCTTCTGAGGGGTCCAACTGATCCACCTGTTGTTACAGTCCTATCAATATGACCTTAGACGTTTACATCTTTCTTTCTTATCTTATCTAATCTCATCTTATCTTATCTTTCTCCAGAACATTCTCTCCCTTTCCTTTATGTTCTCCTTGCGTCTGGATGTCCTTTACCTTTCACACATCACCTTGCGCCCAGTCGCACTCCTTTCATTCCGATCTCTTGATCTTCCATTCTCCCACTGCCACAAGGCAGTGGTCTTCTTTTAATTAATACTGCCACATCCTCATTGCAGCCTCACGCATCAGGCATGCTGATGCTTCCATTCTTCTAGATCCTTCCATGGACTGTGTGCCTCAAGGACTACACATGGTAGCCTCACGGACCCAGCATGTAGTTACCTTGTATATCTAGTTATCGGTAGATTAGGGCCAAACAAGGCCACACCCCTAGGTAGTATATAAACCCCATGAATGCAGTGACCAAAGGGCAGTCTTGTCCTCTTGGTCATTCCCAGCCAAAGGCCTACTTCCTTAGTTCTTCATCCACCCCTTTAAGCAACCTTAGTGCTAGACCCTTAAGTGTGGTCACAGGCTGGTTGTTTCACATACCAGGTGACGATTCCTCTCCACACGTGGTCAACTTCAACACCCTCGCTGATATCATACAAGTGTGTCGATGGAATCCCGATGGCATACCTAGCAAACCTTGCGACTATCGACGTGTTCGTTTGAGCCACGACATCATCCAGGGTTCCAAGAACAACCATTGACCTTGACTTGAATTCTTTAAGCACAAAGAATCTACTCTCCAGTTCTATTATGGCGATACAGATACGATGCCATACGTGTTGCACAGACGAATGATATATATTTTCTGTGGCATCGAGAGGTCCATATAACGGAGTGTCAACTCGAGTGACACCAATCAGGCAGTCAACACTTCTTCTCTCTCGACGAAAAAGAGTTTTCTTCCATTTGAGTGGATGACTGTGGTTTAAGTTTGATTTGCTCAGTTGAGTAACGACTCCGAAAGAAATGTTCATTTAGCCTGCTTGTCCTTGATCCGTCGACGTACGTCTTCCCAAAGCATATTGCACACACGATCATGTGGCGACTTTTGCATCTCATCGCCCCTCCATGCAGAAAGGTATAGCTGACAAGATCGTGCAACGCAACAGCGATGAAAAAATCAGCGATGGTTGGAACCGCTTCTGCTTCGATGAGCGAGTCGAGCACATCCATGGACAACATGGCACGAGGCCTTGTCAGTGGCCGCGATGCAGGGATGTCGATGTCACCGCGCGTGTCGATGGCGAGGGAAACCGTATGCAAAAACGGACAGGTCCGCAAGAGCCATTCCAATCCGTTTGGCGTGATTCCACCTGGCGTGTTCCAACCCCAGTATGTACTGTTTATTCGGAGCGCCTTCAGATTGGGCCATGCGGACGCCAACGTCAACAGGTCATTGCAATGGCATTCTCAGTGGATGGCAAGTATATCGTAGGCGGTGACAGGAAGAAAGTTCAAGTGTGGCGAGCAGAATATGGCCAAAAAACCGCAAGGTTGCTGAGCGAAGTGGTCTACAGCGTCGCTGTGTCGAAAAATGGCGCATGGTGTAAGAATGTGACGCTAGACAGAGGGTAAATACTCCAGTCGAGTGGCATGAGACTGGGACTGTACCTAGACAGAGGGTGAATACTGTACTAGGTAAGTAAGGAATGAATGTAATAAGTGGGATATAGCTTACCTCCAGTCGAGTGGTACATGGTACGCGTCGAGTATACGCGATGTCCGTAAAAGGAAATGTAGGACAAAATAGTAGTAAATGGTAACGGAGGTCTGGATCTCCGACACATGGATCGCAGCGGGAACATGGACGCACCGCCGGGGTTGCAGCGTCTTCGTGTGGGATGCAAAAGACATACGAAGAAATCTTCCGAGCCAACTACAGGTATACCCATGATGCTTTCTTAGGGGTCGACTTCTCTCCCGACTCGAAGAAACTCGAGACGGGATCGGATAATTGCACAGTGGCCAGTGTTTGGGACGTCGTGAAAGGCAAGCAAGAACGCAGGTTCGGCTCCTCTTCTCGGGTCGCAGTGACAGCGGCGAAATTCTCGCCCCAAGGTGACCGTATTGCGACAGCCACCGATTATTCCGTTCGAGTCTGGAACAGCAACGACGGACGCTTGCTCGTGCAGACGGATGAAGGGATCGCGTCAGTGGACAACCAAGGCCTCGTCTGGTCAAATGACCACCTTTTCGTTTTATCTACTAGTAGCAAAAAATCAAGCAAATTAACGCATCTACTGGGTCAACTATCGCGGAATGGTCGGTCCCAAGTTTTGACCACCACTTGTCCATTTCCCTGTCCAAACATGGAGGATTCATTGCATGCTCTATCAATGGTACCGTCACATTTTGGGACACGTCGACATACACCCAACTCGCTCTCATTCAACACTCCCATCACGTACAGTTGATATGCTCATAACGCACAAAGGTGGATCCTAATGACCGTTAAGCGAGGCTAGTGTTTTCCTAGGTTTTGATCACCCTGAGTGTAGGCTTTATGCATTATGAGGCTATGCATTATGAGCATATTAACTGTAGTTTCAATCGCATTCTCTCCATGCGACCAGTTTCTCGCAATCAGGGGAAGTAAAGGGAAAATTAATATCCAGAGTCTATCTCATATCAAGGTGAGCACCCTACCTTTGGTGAGGGCGCATCTCGACAACCTATTCTTTCGGAACAACTTTCTGCATAGGGTTTGATGCCATTCTTATACCCCACTGTCCAGAAAGTTGATGACACTGCACCTGAACCATCAATCCTACAGTCTCGATTACACCCCACTTTCCAGGACTCTGAGGTTCACATCGATGACTCTGTCCTGGACTTATGGCAGAGTGATAAGCTCGAATATGTGGACATACAATTGACTATGGGGGATCTCACGGAACGCAGAATTGGAAGAGGTGCACGTGTCTTTCTCTGTTTTCTTAGTACTTACATTGTTGATGGGTATCATGATGCAGGAACTGCGATGTCGGTTCCATACAATTTCAGAGCTGCGTTCCGAGATCAAGTCGTTACAGTCGGACAATCTTAAATTGTACCGAAAAGGTGTGGTATATGCAGAGTTATCGTGAGACGTTGTCTGTGTCCCAATTGGATCCCCTGCCTGGAACATCCCAGTCGCGACAGGCGGGCAAGTCCAGGGGTGGTGGCGCAAAGGATGGAAACGACGAAGACGACATGGAGCTAGGAAAATTGGCGCGCAGAGGTACGAGGAAACGATGAACCTGACATTCGAAGCGTTTCGAAGGAAAGGTACGTGGTCTCCACACGTTGCGCATGTACGCGTGAACGACGATGTCACGACAGGAAGCGACGCAAGCGTACACGTCTCTACCGCTCCCGGAGCGCGTTTTGCTCGTCCTCACACATGCAGTGGGGCATCGGCGTGCGCGATTGGCGTTTGTGGGCTATGTGGCTGGGTTGCATTTTTTGGTCGTGTGGGTCGTTTGGAGCGAGTGGGGATGTTGGGGGGACGGTGGGGAGGTACGAGTGGGAGCGTCAGTGTTCAATGACCATATTAGACCCTAGCTAGTTGTACTGGCAGTTGGGATCACTCATGTTTCGGGATCTCGTTGGAGTACTCAGTCTCGCTCTCGTCTCGTTTATTCCCCAGAGTCGCATTGCTTGAAACGATCAGGTGTGTAGGTACTACTGGTGGGTACACCTGTGTCCAAAAACATGATCGGCAAGACCATACATGAAGAACTGCGCGTCGGGCCAGCTACGCCCGAATCCTTGATTTGCTCTAGTTCTACTACGACACTGACATGATCATCCAAGCCCCAAGCTACGAGGATTCTGAGCCGGAAGAGTCGCAAGAGCTGTATGACTCGGAGTCACAACGGCCATTGTCGGAACAGTCGTCATCCGAGTCGTTTGAAAAGCCCGGACTCGGATGAATAGTATTCTCGACCCGTCTCCGGATGCGTTTCCAACGAGTCTTGCATACCTTCTCATTCGGACCTTCCATTCCATAGCTGTCCCAGGCAACGAATTGAGAATTAGAGCGGGAGACGATACCAGCGAAGAAGGCGGCAACGGCTTGTATGGATGCCGCTTCGATAAACGAGTCGACGACATTGATCAAGGCGTGGTAATGCCACACTAATGGTTTCCGGGGATGGAGGGACTTCGGTATATCCTTGTGTGTCAATGTCAAGAGCAATTTTGGTCAATGATGGACATGTTTTCAAGAGCTGAAGCAGGCCATTCAGCATCATTCCTCCAGTCATGTTCCAGCCCCACACCTTGTTGATGAGGAGATGTTGAAGTACGCTATGTATGACTACTATATTTAGATAGTATTATGTAATGTAGTTGCCATGTATTTAAACCCAGACTGTGTTTGAATACAGTACATCAGAACTCTTCTTGACTTCTACCAACATCTCCGTGCTATCAGCCTTCTGCTCTACAACTCCAGGTAAGTATTTCTCTGTAATGAGAATTTATAATGGAGTGGGGACTTGCTAGCACCAGCACAGCCTTGTGGGAATACTTACAAGATGATACTGTTGAAGATAAAACACTAGAGTGTAGGAGTAGAGAGTACTTCTGGAGCTAGGCTCAACAGGAGATGATTGTAAGAGGACAAGCATGGGTTATATTCCTGGGACTGAAGGTCCCAGTTTATAAGGTGAACAGAGACTGTTTGTACTTATGTACCCTTTGTACACTAAAGGAATATTCCATGGAACCTCATGGAACATATGTCATCCTCTATGACTAAAGTGCCTGACAGCTGACTGATGTATCAGTAAGCTCAGGATGACATGACTAATGTCCAGTCATCATTGGCATGTCGTCATCACAGATAAGAGTCTAGACCATAGATAAGAGATAAGCTCTTGATAAGAAAGGCTAGTCCTTGATCATGTGATTCTCAACACTCCTCCTCATGGAGATGATTGGGAAACCAACTTGATTCCAGAATGAAGAGACTTGAAGTGATCTGCAGCAAGATTCTTGGTAAAGATATCTGCAAGCTGTTTCTTTGTTGGAACATAGAAGAGTTCAATCTTCTGCTCTTCATCAACACATTCATGAATATAGTGATGTTGCACATCAATGTGCTTTGTGTGATGTTCCTGAGTAGGATTGCTTGCTAGAAATATTGCTCCTTGATTATCCACAAAAAGTGGTACTCTTGGAATAGAAAAACCTAATTCCAAGAAGAGCAATTTAACCCAAGATATCTGCTGAGCAGAATCTGACATGGCCATATATTCTGCTTCAGTACTTGATAGAGCAATTGTCTTTTGTCTCCTAGAGACCCAAGATACTGGACCATTTGCAAGAAGTAATACATAGCCAGTAGTTGATTTCCATGACTCAAGATCAGTCGCCCAGTCTGTATCAGAGAAGGCAAGGAATTCAGATTCCTTAATACCATCAAAAACCAATGCAAGATCCTTGGAATTAGCCAAGTATCTGACTATGTATAGTGCATGGTTTAGATGATCCTTTGAGGGGTTTGCAGAAAACTGCAACATTTTGATCACTGTGAAAGCCAAATCTGGTTGTGTTCCAAGCATAATAAAGAGGAGAGAACCAATGACAGATTGATACTTGCTTCAAAGTTCAGGGGAGGAGGTTGTAGTAAGGATATTAGGATTATAACCAGCTGGAAGAGGTGTTCATGCTGGTTTTGCATTTGTCATGCCAAAGCATTCAATGACTTTCTGTGCATAAGCACATTGGTCAAGAACTAGAGTCTGAGTTTTGCATTTTTGTGTGATTCACATTCCAAGATACTCTGTGGCAGCTGTTGTGCACTCAAATGTAAACAATCTTTTGCAGCACACGCTCAAGCACTGGTGATGAAAGAGATGAGACAAGACAGGTTAATTCTCACACTATGCCTCAAAGTAGATAGCTTGAATAACAAAGTGGATTAGACTGGGGGGCAATCATCCAGTTGGTCTACTACTTATACATGTATGATATAAGGTTAAAGGGGAGCTTGAATAAGATAAGTCAGATCAGTTGTTATGATGAAAGATGGTTGTCATGTCAAGTGATGGTTACTATGACAAATGATGGTTGGCATGGCGAAAGATGGTTGGCATGACAATGATGTCATCATGATGTTGTGGTCTGGACTCATGTCATGTGACTTGAAAAAAAAAAGGAAAAGAAAGGTCATGTGTGGGGTTTGAACTCTTGACCTGAGTAGGATAAGGAAAGTGTAGTAAAGTGTAGGGAAAGAGGGTGAGTTTGTAACACTACCCCCCCTTTAGGGACTCATATTCCAGGCGAGTCGCAGAAAAGGGAGTGCCATGTTCAGGACCAAAGGGTCGGAAGAGAGAATGCATGAAGTCTAAGGTAATACCACACATACAGCGAGGGGCGGCTGGATGACGACAACGGAATGACTTGATTGCTTCAGCCACATGGGTGAGGTGATCCTCAGGTTTCCATGTGTGATCTGTCTCATCCCACCCCTTCCAATGTACAAGGTATTCCAATCCCAATTGTCCTAGCTGACTAGCTGCTAAGTAATTGACTTCAAATTCTTCTGCCCCTTCCATGTCAACTGTGATTGCATTTGGTTGCAATGATGGTTGTCCAGGCAATGATTTGCAATAAGGTTTGATGTAGGAGATATTAACCATTGGATGGATGCAGATTAAAGAGGGAAGGAGAAGTGTAGCAGCGTTTGGCATGAGAGCAGAGATGGTATACAGACCAATCCATCACTGAGTATGTTTCTGAGCCATATAGGGTAATTTTAGATGTTTGGTAGACAATCAAACTTTTTGTCCTATGTGGTAATCTGGGGCATCGGAACAGAGATGGTCAGTCTGTTTTTTTATTTGCTTTCAAGCTGCATCTAAGGATTGGCAAACCTGTTCGAGACTTTTTTGTGCTTCCAATGCAAAGCCAGTTTGCATGCCTTCAAAACCTAACTGAGGGGTATGTTGCTTTGTGACATCGAAGGAGGTGGTACTGGTTGCAGAAGAGAGGAAATTGTTGTGATTGAATTGGGTCAACTTCAACCATTCTACCCATTGGTTCTATTTCTTTGCAATGTATGTGCAGAGGTACTGTTCCAATTCCCTATTCATATGCTCTGTTTGTCCGTCGGTTTGGGGATGATAGGCAGTACTAAGATGCTGGGTAATACCTAAAAGAGCACATAGTTCTTTGGTGAACTCCGAGATGAATTGTGATCCTCTGTCTGATACTATGGAAGTGGGAAGTCCGTGGATACACCATACATTATTGTGGAACAACCTGGCAAGTTCTAGTGAAGAAATAGTTTTGGTACAAGGAATAAAAACAGTTTCCTTGCTAAAACGATCGATGACAACACAAATGGAATCAAAGGAATTAATGGATGGGAGTCCGGTAACAAAATCAATAGATATATCCTGCCGGAAAAGCAAAGGAGAAGGTAAAGGTATAATCTTTCCTGCAGGTGCTTTTGTTTTTCCTTTGGTTTGAGCACAAACTGGACAATGTAAGATATACTTCTTGGCATCAGATGTGATTCCTGGCCAAGTGTAGAAATAAGATAGTAAGTGTAAAGTCCTGGCTTGTCTGGCATGTCCAGCGATTGGTGAATTATGGCATATATGAAGTAATTCTTGTCTAAGCAAAAGGGGTACCAAGATTTTACTTTTATTATTAATAAATAAACCTTCACTGAGATCGAAAGTGAATCCTGGTATAGTTTTTTCTTTTATTTTTTCTGATTCTTTTTGTACTCATTTGTAGAAAGAAGAAGAGATTTGTATATTATTAATAAATAATGAAGGGGGAAGTGTAATGTTGGCATTGTGATTTGGATCGAGTTCTTCATGGTCTGGTCATTTAGATAGAGCGTCTGCTTGTCCATTCTGAGTTTCTGGTTTGTAGACCATAATATAATTGAATTCCATTAGAGTTGCATGCTATTGTGCTTGTTTTTGAGAAAGGGTTTGGGGTTTTTCCAATACTCCAGGTTCTTATGATCTGTCCAGATCTCAAAACCTTGTTGCCCGATAAGATGGTGATGCCATTCATCTAATGCTCTGATGACGGCTAACAATTCTTTGTCATAAATTGGGTAATTCTTTTCAGCAGAGTTAAGGGAATGGGAAATGAAGGCACAGGGTCACCAAAGAGAGTCATCACATTCCACCGATAGTATGGCTCTGGTTGCTATATCCGAAGCATCAGTTTCTATATGTAACTTCTTTGACCCATCTGGATATATCAATAAAGGGGCAGTAGTAAAGGTTTTCTTTAGCTGTTCGAATGCTCGATTTCGCTCTTTTGTCCAATTGAAGGGGGTCCCCTTTTTGGTGAGATCATTTAGAGGTCTAGCTATGGTTGCGAAATCTTGAATAAAGTGTCAATAGTAGTTACATAACCCCAGGAATGATTGGATGTCTTTGAGTTTCTTTGGTTGGGGCCAGTCCTGGATTCCTGCAACCTTACTTTCCTGCATTTCAATGCCTTCATTTGAAACTGTCATACCAAGGAAGTCCACTTTTTTCTGAGTGAACTTGCATTTCGAAGGTTTGACATATAGGTCATTTGCTCTTAGCCAACGAAATACTTCTTTTACAACATCCTGATGTTCCTCTAGTGTTTTCCCTGATGTAAAGATGTTGACATCATCCATGTAGATAAGTACTGTCATTCACATGTCATTAAAGATATCATTCATCATTTGTTGGAACGATCCAGGGGAATTAGCTTTGCCGAAGTACATTACTAGTGGTTCATAGGCTCCAATGGGGATAATGAAAGTGGCTTTCCATTCGTTGCCTTCTTTGATTCGGATGTTGTTGTAACCCCATCTGAGGTCTAATGTTGTAAACATATCTGCATTCTTTAGTTGATCTACCAAATCAGATATGAGGGGTAATGGATAGGCATTTTTGATGGTGCCTTCATTTAGATATTGATAATCCATTACTAATCATTTTCCTCCATCTTTTTTGGGAATAAAAAATACTGGGGAAGTTTGGGGGGATTTTGATGGTCAAATGTATCCTTTCTTTAATTCACCATCAGTGAAATCTCTGACTACCTTCATTTCTTCTTCACTCATCGGAATGATCCTTCCTTTCTTAGGCACAAAGTCTTCTTTTAATTTGATTGCATGATTGCATGGTTTTTGTAAGGGCATATGCAATGCTGCTTCTTGGGAGAAGACATCCAGAAATTCATGATAACATTCCAGAACTTGTTTCTTGATTTCTTCTTTATTTTCGAGCACCTGGAATGTTTTCTGTTCCCTTTGATACATTACATCATGGAGCATGAAGCAGTAGTTTGTACAATGCCAATGAGTAATTTTCTTTTGTTTCCAGTCAATAATTGGGTTATGTCTCATTAACCAATTATATCCAATGAGTATAGGATGTGTACCCAACATGGAGACAAAGGCGTCTACTACTTCTGCATGTCCTTGGATAGTGATGACCATTGAAACCGTATGAGTGATGGATCCTCTGATGGATCCTTCTGAGTTATATGTTCCATCTGTATTATGAGTTGGTACTGGTTGTCTAAGTGGAGTGCATTCAAGGTGTAATGCTTCGACTATGTTCCTGTCAATGAATGTACTGGTGCAGCCACTGTCTAATAGGGCTGTTACTCATAGCGGGTGACATCCTTCCGGTGTGGGTACTCTTGCGTCTATCAGCACATTCATTTCATCCTCTACTTTAGACCGATGGGGAATAGTTGGAATAAAGCTAGGTATATTTTTTGTACATATTTCTTCTATTAAATTAGTAAGAGAATTAAGCACACTTTGTTTTACTTCTGGTGCCAAGCCTTTCAAAGGACTCCCTTCAGAAGGTGACTTACATACATGGTTATGAGATTGACTACTGTTACTAATACAACCGCTTGTGGTAAATGACTTAGCCGAAACACTATCTATAGATCGCTCAGAAGCTTTCCCCTTGTTTCTGAGCAAATCTAATTTAAAGCCTGAGCTGCTGCTAACTGTTTTTCCAATATGGCAATCCAATCCTTATAGGCAGCTTCTTCAGCTTCCTTTTCTTCATCAGCAATCTGTATCTGTGAAGAAGAGGAAAGAGGGGGAGGATTCTGGGATGGTTCATACCAGGTATTGGTGCGTGTATCTAGAAACATTCCTCTGATAGACTGCTGCCTAGGATTTGGGCATTGTCTCTTTGTATGTCCTGGTTTGTTACAATTTCAACACACAATGGGGGGTTGTTCTATCGAGTGTTGTTGGACAGATAAGTCCATTGGCGCACCTCAACCTGGCTGGGTACCAGAGGAAGTGAAATGATTCTGGGGAGGAGGATGTGAAGGAGCAGGATAGTACTGATATTGTTGATAGGGGGTAGGTTTCTTTGAGACTACTTTTTTGACAGAAGGTCTTTCTGTCCTAATCTTTTCAAATAGTCATCCTAGTTTACCATACTCTTTGAGAAGTTCTAAAGCATTTTTTGCTTCGACATCTATGATAAGGTATACTTGATAGTAAATCCTTCGACTGATGTTCTGTTTTAGGATTTCTTTAGCATACATGAGGTTGATTCCTGTGTCTGTTACTAGGATTTGGAACTTCTGGGTAAAGTTGTCGATGGACTGTCCTTCCACATGCTTTAGGTTTAGCAACTCCTTTAATGCTTCATGGGCAAGCATGGCAATTTGGAAGTATTTGATGTTTACTTTTTCCAATACATCAAAGGTGGGCCAAGCGTTTTCTCCTAGTGGAGTGGCATCTAGAGCACTTGTGGGGGTTTTTTCTCCTGCTACATATACTTGAGTTTGTAGAAACGCAAACTCAGCAGCTTTGCCTTTAAAGCAAGATAGGATAGCTATTGTACAGATTTTGCTTGTTTTCCAGTTCTGCGCTTTTGTCCACATGGTAAGCTGGAGCCACCATGATCGGAACACTTTTTTGTCTCCTTCCCAGGTACCAGGGTCTAGGATTTTTTTGCTTGTGTCATCTTTTTTGTCTATTAGATTGTTGATGGCCTCAGCTAGCTCATCGATGGATGACATTGGTAGTTGTGGAGAAGGGGTACAAGTTTCAGGAGGAGGAGTTAATTCAGATTCTGTATCAGATGCTAGTGCATCTTCTACTTCACTACTACTCATGCATGACAAGCGAGTTCGTCTCTAATCCTTCTGGTTCTTTCTATCAATTTGTCTACTTCTTTGTCTTCCTCTATTCGGTGATAACAGCACAAAGCAAGGAAACAAAATAACACAAATAGAAAAACAATGAGGAAAATATATGCAAAAAGGATTTGAACTGAGAGAAAGAAGATGTTTATGATTTTTGAGATATAGTTCATACACAAGAAATGTTGACAGTTGTCAATTCAACTTCTTCCCTTCTAATGTGGTAATGGGGATAGAGGCAATAGACAATTTGTACACAGACAAAGGCAAGGGAAAAAACTAAAGCAAAGGTTGCAAGAACTAATGAAACAATGAGAACAGGAATATTAGCCAGTGTGGTAACCGACTAAAGATAAGAGGTGAAAGTAGAGTGCAAGAAAAAATGAAACAATGTGTAAAAGAATAGGAAAAGGACTAAAAAAATGGGTATTTCTTTTGACTGCTGAAATGCCTTTTTCCTCTAAGGTATCCTGTGCCATCTTTTTGCTTCTTGTTTAAGTTCTTTTGATAGAACTTTCCTTGCCTTGCAATCTGCCTAGAGATCCTCTTCCAATGCACTGCTTCGGGATTAGGAGGGGGGGGAGTTTCGTTTTCGAGGGTGAGGCATTGCTCTCTAAGCCACTTAGGAGTATTTTCTCTTTTGACTAGGTGAAGATGAAGAGAAATTGGTTCCGAATGTTGTGCACTCAAATATAGGTCTAACGTTTGCAGTGCACGCTCAAGCACTGGCGATGAAAGAAGTGAGACGAGACAGGTTAATCCTCACACTAGGCCTCAAAGCAGATAGCTTGAATAACCAAGTGGATTAGACTGGGGGGCAATCACCCAGTCGTTCTACTACTTATACATGTATGAGATAAGGTTTAAGCGGAGTTACAATAGGATGAGTCAGATCAGTTGCTAGGATGCAAGATGAAATAATATTAATAAGAATATACAAGAACTGGTAGTGATGGCAACTGATGGTTACTATGACGAATGATGGTTGGCATGGGAAATGATGGTTGCCATGGTAATGATGTCATCATGATGTCATGGTCTGGACTCATGTCACATGACCTTGAAAAGAAGTGGAAAAGAAAAGGTCATGTGTGGGGTTCGAACCGTCGACCTAAGGAGGATAAGAAAAGTGTAGCAAAGTGTAGGAAAAAGGGCGAGTTTGTAACACTACCCCTCCCTAGGGACTCGTATTTCAGGCAAGTCACAGAAAAGGGAGTGCCATGTTCGGGACCAAAGGGACGAAACAGGGAGTTCATAAAGTCGAAGGTAACACCCCTTATCCATCGAGGAGCGCCAGGATGACGACAATGGAAGGACTTGATCACTTCAGCCGTGTGGGTGAGATGGCTCTCAGGTTCCCACATGCGATCCATCTCATCCCAACCCTTCCAATGTATGAGGTATTCCAACCCAGACAACGTTACATGGCTACCGGCGAGATAATCAACTTCAAATTCTTCTGATCCCTCAGCATCAACTGCGATCGCATCTGGTTGTAAGGAAGGTTGACCAGGAAGTGAGTCGCAATAAGGTTTGATGTGAGAGATATTAACAGTAGGATGAATTCGAATTGATGAAGGGAGTTGAAGGGTAACCGCATTTGGTAGTAACGCAGAGATGACATAAGGGCCGATCCATCTTTGGGTAAGTTTCCATGCCGTATAGGGTAGTTTTAGATGTTCAGTGGAGAGCCAAATTTTCTGCCCTATTACGTATGTTGGAGCATTGGAATGGAGATGGTCGGTTTGCTTTTTCATGCATTCTTGGGCGTCATCAAGGGATTGTCAGACTTGCATATGATTTTTTTGGGCTTCCAATGCAAACCCCATCTGAGCACCTTCAAACCCTAACTGAGGAGTATGTTGCTTTGTGATTGTGAAGGGAGTGGTATGTTACAATTGCCCCATTTACTCTTTTCTTTCTTCGTCCCCTTTTGGACTTATCACTTAGTCATGCAAACCTGTACCTAGCACTGCCTTTCAACAAGGCACTGCTCCTTATCTTTGATGATCCGTCATCAACCTTCTTCCTGCATTGCCCTTGCATTGCCTTCGCATTGCCTTGCACTGCCTCTCTCACCTTATCTCTGACTCACTTTTATTCCTTCACCTTCCATGGTATTCTAACCGCTTAGTCAGTGCCTTTACCTCCACATATATAAACCCTGTACCTTAGCTCATAGCTCTCTAGCTTGGGCTCCCTTTGTATTCTCTCTACTCCGCTCAATATCATCTCCTTGCTCTCCTAGTCTCCAGGCTACTATTGAGTGCCTGCTTCCCCCCCTACCCCTTGATCAATATCCTTCTCTTGTGAAGGGTATTACCTTGTCCCTGAACGTCCTAACAAGGCGTCAGTAGTATGTTCGTGTCTCCAAGACCGAACCTCTGTCTGGACTCGATCCGACTCTTCGTCCCCTCGTCCACAAGTAAGGGCTACACTTAGGCAAGTGTAACATGGTACCTGTTGCAGAAGAAAGGGAGTTGTTATGATTGAACTGTGCCAGTTTCAACCATTCTACCCATTGGTTTTGTTTCTTTGCAACATATGTTCGTAGGTACTGCTCTAATTCTCTGTTCATCCTCTTGGTTTGACCATCTGTTTGGGGGTGGTAGGCAGTGCTAAGATGCTGGGTTATGTCTAGGAGCATGCAAAGGTCCTTGGTGAACTCTGACACAAATTGGGGTCCCCTATCTGAAACTATGGAGGTAGGTAGTCCATGGATACACCAAACATTGTTGTGAAATAGTTTAGCTAATCCTAGAGATGAAATGGTTTTTGTACAAGGAATAAAAACTGTTTCTTTGCTAAAGCGATCAATGACCATGCAAATTGAATCGAAGGAATTGACTGTAGGAAGACCAGTAACAAAATCTACTGAGATATCCTGCCAAGGAGAAGAAGGAGAAGGTAAAGGTAGAAGCTTTCTGGCCGGAGCCACTGTTTTTCCTTTGGTTCATGCACAAACTGGACAATGTAAGATATACTTCTTGGCATCGGTGATAATACCAGGCCAAGTATAGAAGCGGGAAAGTAAATGTAAAGTCCGTGCCTGACCAGCATGTCCAGCAAGCGGTGAATCATGGCATATATGAAGCAATTCTTGTCTAAGTGAAAGTGGAACTAAGATTTTATTTTTACTATTAATAAATAAACCTTTGCTAAGATCGAAAGTGAACCCAGGTATAGTTTTTTCTTTTATCTTTGCTGATTCTTTCTGTACTCGTTCGTAAAAGGAAGAAGAGATTTGTATATTATTGATAAATAGAGAAGGGGGAAGCACAGTAATATTGGCATTGTGGTTGGGATCCAATTCTTCATGATCCGGTCGCCTCGATAAAGCATCTGCTTGTCTGTGCTGCGATCCAGGTTTGTAAACCATGACATAATTGAATTCCATCAAGGTGGTGTGCCAACGTGCTTGTCGCTGAGATAGAGTTTGGGGTTTTTTCCAATATTCTAGGTTTTTATGATCAGTCCAGATCTCAAAACCTTGTTGTCCGATAAAATGATAACACCATTCATCTAATGCCCTAATGATGGCCAGTAGTTCTTTGTCAT
>JBBPMK010000516.1:0-15058 GCA_038090295.1 Boletus semigastroideus | reverse complement strand
GGACTAGGGAGATATAGGGAGACCAAGCTAGGGAACTACTAGTGACTAGCGAGGGTTTATATATGTAAAGCAAGGGCACTGACTAAGCGGGAAGAATGCAGCTGAGTGCGAAAGGTGAAACAGGAGTTGAAGATAAGAGTCATGAGGTAACCTCATGTAGGAGAGATCAAGGGTAGAAGAAGATCGATGTGATCGATCTGAAACAAAGAAGCAAGGCATGGGAAATAGAAGTGAGACATGTGGTACGCACATGCATCAAGGGTTCAAGAAGCAGGACATGCAGCTAGTGCATGGATCAAGAGAAGTAGAAGCAAGGCATGTGGCAAGCGCATGGATCAAAGGAAGTGGAAGCGAGGACATGCGGCAAGCGCATGGATCAAGATGGATCGGGAGATGGGATCGGGGAATGCAGCTAGCACATGGGCCGAGGCAGTGCAAGGGTGATAAGGTATGCAATGCAGAGGGCGAGGATGAGAGTGGAGATTGCAAGGTGAGCAAGGTAGAGGGGTTCTGGGAAGAGAAGGAGAACGAAGGGGATGAGTTCTCTGAGAAAAAGGTAGTGCTGATCGAGCAATCATAACAATGATGTCATGAGTTAAAAATAGAAAGATAAGAGCCTAGAACGATGATGTCATGAATAAAGGTCTAGACTATGAGGTCATAGCTGTGGTCTGGACTGATGACATCATTGGTGGCTGTGGATCATGTGACTTGAAAAAGAAAGGGAAAATGAAAAGTCATGTGTGGGGTTCGAACTCAAAAGCTGACTAGGAAGTGTAGGAAAAGTGTACATGTAGGAACAAGTTCGTAACAATCTCGATCTCTGTTTGGTAATCTGATGAAGAGCTTGGCGATGCGGTTCCTTCTTTGCTATCACTATCATCACTATCTATCATAGAGTGTGATCTCCAGCTCTTTCAATTATTGAACTTTTGTAATAAACCCACAGATATCTCGTATGAGTTGGCCCTTTGTTCCATTACTTCGACCCTTTGTTCAACCCTTTCGGTTTCTGCCTTTGTTTGACCCAATTTTAGTTTATTGAATCTTTTCATGAGTTCCTCGGTAGACCAGTTAACCCATTCTGGCAATGGTTCATCTATTTCATCTTTAGCAAAGCAAGGCTCAACACTACTATTACTATCCAAGGTAACTATCTCATTTTCCCTCCATGTGTGTGATGACTCAGCAACACCTTCAGCTTCTGTGTGCAATAACTCAGCGGCACCAGAACTGGACATACTGTGCATATAAAACTCTTAGGCAATGCCTAACTGGATTCCCCAATAACCTGGATGACTCCATGAGATGCTGTAAGCAAAACTCCCTGATCTAGGTTTGTTCAATAACCTGACGACACCTGTGTACTACTGTAGCTGTTGTAGTATGTACTTGATATACTTCGAGCTGATGCTCTACCTCACACTTTGCTGATGCAGAATACCAGTGTACGATATATGCCTTCCAGCCCCTAATGTGGCTTGACACTATGCTTATCAGACTTGACATCTGCGCGGTAAACTCTCCAAGGGAAGAATCATAGAAGGTTCTATGTAATGGTGTTCAAATCTGCAGATCACAAGTCTGCTCCCCTAATAGGCATCAGGGGATGGAGAATGTAAAAGTCGCAGGAAGCCCTGGCTGGCCCTTGTTAACCCTCGAGTCTGGGTAAGCATTGAAAGTCTTATCCAAGTGTTGCAGAGGCCAATGCTCAGGCAGACAATCTTACAGCAATGCTCAACTACTGGCAAAGATAAAAGAGTAAGGATGGGGGAACGTCACTTCGCTAGGTGAGAACCTAGGATACGAATGATATGGCAGAGTGGTTCACACAAGTCCTGAAGCTGAAGCCCAATAAACAAGTGGATAAGACTGAGGGGTAATCCTCAGTCTACTACCTACTATATATACAAGTACAGTTAAGGTTTAGTCAGAGCTCAAACTCTATTAAGAGATAAGAGTGACTAATGTTACTGGCTAAGATTCATAGAGTATGATGTCATGGTGATGTCATCAGAGTCCAGAACTATGATGTCATAGATAAGGGTTTGAACCATGACATCATGAGTCATGTGACCTGAAAAAGAAAGAGAAAAGAAAGGTCAAGTGTCAGGTTCAAACTCGGAAGTCAAGTAGGATAGGAAAGTGTAGGAAATAGGTGCATAATAGGATGAGTTCATAACAGTTAGCGCAACATAGTTGACGTCCATGGCATTTGGGTCGCAGGAGGGAGTATGTCCAGATCCAGCAAATCTGGGTTGTCATCCATGGATGTCTCTAATGTGCTCTGTTTGGCAAGCAATGTTACACTTGCCTAAGTGTAGCCCTAACTTGAGTGAGGTGAAGTAGTAGACTGAAGACAAGTGACAAGTGACAAGGATTTGATCTGGGATTAAGGGTTTGCTATGATGTTGCTAGCAATGCCTCCTTTAATGAGGATGCCTTTTGATGCTTTGATGAGTCATGCAGTGGTGAACACTGATAGACTTCTTGTAGAAGACTGGAGAACTGTTGAACGACTTGATGACATTCAATGGACAAGAGTGCAAAGGTTCAGAGCAGCAACTCAAGAAGTACACTGGAGACTTGAAGATGAAGATTGGTTGTATTGGCAGCAAGTACAATGAAGTACAAGCGGAGTAATGACAAGCAAGGGAAGACAAGGGAGATATAGGGAGACCAAGCTAGGGAACTACTAGAGAGCTAGCGAGGGTTTATATAAGTAAAGACAAGGGTGCTGACTAAGCAGGAAGAATGCAGCTGAGTGCGAAAGGTGAAACAGGGGTTGAAGATAAGAGACATGAGGTAACCTCATGTAGGAGAAATCAAGGGTTGAAGAAGATCAATGGGATCGATCATGAGTCAAAAAAATGAGGCATGGAAAATAGAAGTGAGACATGTGGTACGCACATACATTAAGGATTCAAGAAGCAAGACATGCAGCTAGTGCATGGATCAAAAGAAGAAAAACCAGGGACATGCAGCAAGCACATGGATCAAAGGAAGAGGAAGCATAGACATGTGGCAAGCACATGGATCAAGATGTATCGGGAGATGGAGATCAGGGAATGCAGCTAGTATGTGGGACAAGGCAGTGTGAGAAGCATGAGATAGCCCATGCATGTTGTACACTCAAAACAATATCCTTTGCAGTGTACGCTCGGTCACTGGTGAATTGAAAATATAGAGGGTAGGAATGCAAATGGATCCTCACACTAGGCCTCAAGTCAAGGTGACTGAATAACCAAGTGGATTAGACTGGGGGCAATCACCAGTCAAGTGTCTACCTTATATACAAGTACAATTAAGGTTAAAGCGGAGCTCGAACTCTATTTAAGAGATAAAAGCAATTAATGCTACTGGTCCATGTCAAAGATGAGTCATAGGGTCAAGGGTATGAGTCATGATCAGCCAGCATAATGTCATGATTCTTAAAATAGAAAGATAAGAGCCTAGGCTGATGATGTCATAGATAAGGGTCTGGACCCATGATGTCATTGGTGGCTGTGGAGTCACATGACCTTGAAAAAGAAAGAGAACAGAAAAGGTCAAGTGTTGGGTTCGAACTGAAGAGGTGAAAGTGTGGTAAACATGTAGACTATGAGGGCAAGGTTCATAACAATGCAGGTGGCAAGAACGAGAGTGGAGATTGCGAGAGGAACAAGGTTAAGGAGTTCAGGGAGTAGAGGGAGAACGAAGGAGATGAGTTCTCTGAGAAAAAGGTGGTGCTGATTGAGCAATTGTAACAAGCAAACTTGCTGCCAGCAGTGATTCATGCAGCGATGTCTGCAGGTTCAGTTCCTGACCCTAGGATTTTCTCCATTAGGTCTGCATGGATTCCTTTGGAGAAGAGCTCGCAGAGGGCAGTTTGTTCAGTGAGTCTGGATTGGGCAGTGAGGAGGCAGAATTCCGACACAAAGTGGTTGAAGGCTTCCTCAGTGTTTGGTCCTTGTTTCAATGCATAGAGCTTGCATCGAGCAGTAGAGGCTTTTTCATGGATTGCCATCATACTTTTAAAGTCCTTTTTGAAATGTTCCCAAGTCCAATGTTCATCTGGAATGGTTTGTTTTGCCATTCATTCATAGTATCTTTCGGAATAGATTCGTCCTTTGCCCTTGCTCATCCTGTTGAGGGCAGTGACAATTTTGGCTTCATCTTTATATGCTGGATTGATGGTGAAGTACACATCCATGGCCATGAGCCACCAATTAGCATCAGAACCATTTCTGGAAAATTCTTCAGGCAGTCCTACCTTTAGTTCAACCATGTCTTCTTTGTCATTGGATAGATCTGGGTTAGGGTCCTGAGGAGGGTCCGGAAGTAGGGGGGAATCTATGCAGATGGGGGATGGAAGGGCATCGGGTGGTCTCCCTGCTGCGATGTTCTCAGCAGCAAGTCATTATTGGATAACTCGATAAGCTCTGGTGTAGTCATTCCCTGAGTATGCGTCTGGTTTGAAATGATGATCTGGATGGTCATGGGGGATAAGAGAGAGATCAGGAAGTTGTCGAGGACGAGGGGGGTCTGAGGATGCCACAACCAGTAAGGGTGGTTGGATAGAATCAGAGAAGGAAGAGGATGAAGTGGATGGTGCTCAGAAACGGAATATGGTATAGTTGTTTTAAGTCCACTACAATGAGAGTAGGGACAAGGGGAAGCTAATTCTTTTGTTATGTTCACTGCGAACCAGGGGTCCTGCGAAGTGATAACAAGCAAGCGGATTGAAATGGATGTCCATTTAATAGGTCCACTCAGAAGATGATGGTGGGCCTGAGGCAGTATCAGAGTAACACTAGAAGGCAGCCTATGCCAGCAGGTCTATATCTGATGAGTAGTGTTGGTTCTACTCAAGGCACACCAGAGCATGCAAGTCCTTGGAGTGGAAGTCCAAAGGAGAGAGTCTTAGATGTGGAAGCAGGGCGATAGGACGCAGAAGAATGTGTAGAATTAGCTTAAGGATATCATACATGTGGCTTGAGTATTTATACAGTAATGAGAGAGAGCACAGACCAGGATATGTATGGTATATGCACAGCATCAGAATAAAGAAGGAAGGATACCATGCAAGGTTGAAATGGATTGGTAAAGCAGAACAAAAGGAGATCTGGTCACGGAAGAGCAGAAGGAACGAAAGGACCTAAAGGGGAATGCTGTATGACAGCTGTACAACTGTAAATGAAGGAGAATCAAACAATGGGTAATCATCAGGAAGGATTACTGTGAATTGGAAATGAGTCCACTAAATAAAATAAGAGATAGGACACATGGGAATGAACAGACCTGAATATGGACACAGACATGAATGTGGATATGGATATGGACACAAATGTGGGTAGATTGTAACACTCCTATCCTTCCATGGTATGTGTCAGCCTTCACCACATGAAGCCGCACCACCGCACCAGTATGTCACATGTCCATATATGACATGACAACCTCTCACAACCTCTCCCAGCATGCATCAGCCCTTGTGTTGCAAGGCAGCCATTACGACCCATCCAGATTCCATCTGGACTTGGACATGTGAGTTCTATATAATAGGCAGTGTCATTCTACTTTAGGATTTCCCTTGAAGACCAGAACCTTTACCAGATTCTCCCTATTTGATCTGCTTGTCATTTGTACTTTCTGGATAGTGGACCTTCTCTCTGTTTCCCATTCCTAATCTGCAGTCATTTGTACTTTCTGGACAGCAGACCTCCTTTCTGTTTCCCATTTCCTGATCTGTAGTCATTTGTCATTCCCCTTTGGGACTGCAGATACATTATAGACTTCACCTTCCTTTACAGGACTGCCAGCCTAATACCTCCATGATCTCATCACGGCTGTGCAGATCACTGTCATCTTGCTGCACTTTCCTTCTGATTTTTTGATCCTTTGATCCTTTTGATCCTAAGGATCTCCTTTTTTCCTTCTTGTTGCATAGACAAGGATTTTACCTTACAAAGCAGCAAGTCCACTTAGTCATAGCTTGAGCCTGACACCTTATATATGGACCCCCATGTATCATATTACCTCAAGCTAATTCTACGCATTCCTTCTATATTCTATTGGTGTACTGGCTAGGACCTGTCTCTAAGCCTGTCTCTCCCTCAGACTTCATTGTTGCCTAGTTCCATGTCTTCCATGAAAAGCTGTACTTCATGCCTGCAATTATAGACCCTTGAGTGTAGTCCACTCTTTGGGTTGTGCTGGGCCTCCACCTTGAACCACTATCCTCTTGGACAGTCCTTATCAAACAGGCATCCATTACCTCTAGTTGTTGGGTGTTATCCTTGGATATGCACCTGGGCTAGTTGTATAGCATCCCCTAGACCTCTCTTGTTGTTGCTCAACTTCCCCCCACTGTTGTGCACTCAAATGTAAATGATCTTTGCAGCACACACTCAAGCACTGGTGATGATAGAGATGAAACAAAACGGGTTAATCCTTACACTATGCCTCAAAGCAGAGAGCTTGAATAATGAAGTGGATTAGACTGGGGGGCAATCACCCAGTCGTCTATCTACTTATACATGTAAGAATAAGGTTTAAGCTGAGCTTGAACTCTATTAAGAGATAAGAGCTATAAACACCATTGGTTAAGATAAGAAGGCTATGCAAAAAGTATGAGTTAGATCATTTGTCATAGTGACCATCAGTTGTTATGATAATGATCAGTTGCCATGGCAATGATGTCACTATGATGTCATGGTCTGGATTTATGTCACATGACCTGAAAAAGAAATGGAAAAGAAAGGTCATGTGTAAGGTTCGAACTCTCGACCTATGTAGGATAAGAAAAGTGTAGCAAAGTGTAGGGAAAGAGGGTGAGTTCGTAACACCCACCTACTACCACCAGACTCCAGTTCCCCCACACACCAGACTTGTCTCAATCCCTCATCCCTCACCTGAAGCACTAGCAGCAGGAAGTCAGCTGGTCTAGAATGAAGCCTTTCTCTGTTCCTCATCTTGCTGGACATCAAGAGTTCACAGTGAGCATAACAGTGGAAGGAATTGGAAGTGCTGGGCAGGGTTGAAATGGAAAGGTAGCTAGGATCAACAAGGGTCTGGTTGGAAGAAGGTCAGAAATGACTGGATGGACAGAAAGGGAAAGATGCTGTGTGACAGCAGTACAACCATAGGGAAAGACAGGATCAAACTGCAGGTGATGAGTCAAGGTGAGTCACCATGAAGAGGAGAAGGGGTCTGCAGGGAAAGAGAAGCAAAAGAAAACCATATAAACATGAACATGGATACAAACACAGACAATCATAACACTTATGATGAGCCTAAGAATGCTGCATTCTGATTACCTTTTATGTTGTAGCTCTTCTATTACTTTTGTTATGCACAATTGAATCACATTATGATTATTATGCTAGTGCACCTTGGTAGGTCTTGCTAGATCCTGACATGGTTTGTCATTTCCTTACCAGGCCTTGCAAGACCTAGTGGGACATGTGTTGAACTCTCATGAGACTCTACTAGATCTAGTACAGCCCTGCAAGACCTAGCAAGACCTTACAGGATGTGTGCTCAACTCTTGTTAGACTCTATCAAATCTAGCATGACCTTGCAAGACTAGCTAGGCCATGCTAGAACCACCAGGTTCCTCCAAGGTTCACTAGGTCTAGCTAGCTTTTGCCACTTTTGCTGATGCATCTAACACTGCCTTGATTTGTTGGAAAAATCTTTGGGCCCATGCCAATGGTGCCAAATTGAGTTAAGATTAAATAGCTGTCACTTGCTTGTAATGACTATATTTGTGTGTTGCCTATGCAACTGTACAAAGCTAATGCAATTAATATCTGATATTATCTCTGTATTGGGCATTTTAGTTAATTTCCTTCAGAGGAGTCCTTTTGCTTCGTTGAAACAACTGCCCGAATCTGGTTTGACTCGGAATTATATTTGACTGTGACGCGTGACAGACTCGGACCGCCTGACTCTGCTTTGTTTGGCCACTCGTCCCCTTCACTAAATGGTAAGCACCTGTGATGGATTTATATCAATGAAAGCAAGATATGTTTATCACCCACGCCTGCCGTTTCACAGAGTGTTTCTGAGACAGGTGTCCGAGAATAGCGAGTCGCGTGCGAACCATTCTTCCATGACTGCCAGTGTCGTGTTATCCGTTCCAAATATTTTCCGGGCACGGTTGCAGTGTCATTCCGTCAAAATAGAGAAGGCGGGATAGGTGCGGTTCACTCCTCCTTATCTTACCGTAACTCCCAGGTTTCTTCTCGACTTTCTTCTTGCTCTTCTCCCTCTCGTTCGATAGTCGAAATCTTCCAAATGGCTACTGCGGCTAATTCCGTCACTCATCCTACACTGATTCAGGTGAGGGCTCACATATGCGGCATTGAATCACCATTCCATATCCCATAGGTTGATCCTTTTGTGTAAGCATGCCTGGCATGCCATCGTGTCGGCAAAGTTGAATTCTAACTCAAGTTGGATCCCAGACCTGCGCTGCAGCAGAAGGTCTGTGTAGACAAACCGCATTTCTGTATCAAACTGACAAGCTGTAGGGTCTGCACAATAGATGGCAGTATGTCGATTGTCGGGGACTAGACAGACTCACTCTAACTGTGTTTACCCAGCCCTGAAATACCCCCATTCGTAACCGTCAAACCAGGCGAAGTATGTGGTTCAAGCAACGCACGTCTGACAGTCCTGACACTTTTCTAGGTTTTCAATATCGAATGCGTCGGTATGTCACTCCCACAGAGAGCCACGAGGTAATATGAACTTACAAGTTGGCATCGGCAAGACTGGACCGGTGCACAAATCGGGAATAACGACTGTAAGTTCCGGTCATGGCATATTATTTGAAACATGCATAAATCTTGTGGCTGTTCTCTAGTCAGTGATGATATCCGCGACATTGATCTTACGTCTGTCCACAACTTATCCGGCCCGGTTGCGGTCGAGGGTGCAGAGCCTGGTGACTGTCTTGTTGTTGACATTCTCGACGGTATGACCTGCTTATTGGAGTCTATCGAGACCACTAACTTGATGGATTGTAGTGAAACCATTTGACAAGATGCCATGGGGCTACACTGTACGTTCGGTCGCTCATCTTGTGAAGATGGACATACATTTGCTCTAGGGTATTTTTGAACTAGAAAATGGCGGCGGTTTGTTCGGTAAGATAGATAATTTTGTGAGAAAAGTGATGTTTTGACGTCGTTTCTTTCCAGCACGGGAATTCAGGAGCAGAGCGGCCAAAGCCATCTGGGATTTTGAAGGTGAGATTGACCTCGCACAGAGACACTTCACAAAAAAACTGACAAACATATTCATCAGGTGTATATGCCACCTCGCGACACATTCCGGGTGTTCGTTTTGCTGGCGTTTCTCACCCTGGTTTAATCGGAACCGCGCCATCTCACGAGCTTCTTGCTACCTGGAACAAACGTGAAGTCGGCCTTATCGAGGCGCACGCTGATGCTGTGCCCCCTGTTGCATATGGCCCACTTGTTAAGGGAGCTTATGTTGGTCAAGAATTACCGGATGATGTGAGGCAGAGGATATACCGTGAGGGTGCACGCACTATTCCTGGGCGTGAGCATGGAGGAAACTGTGATGTAAGTGATTCTATACGAGTCATCCCACGGATGCTTGATAAAACGGTTATAGATCAAAAACCTGTCCAAGTGAGTTTCTTGACTATTGAAACGTGTCACTCAGTGGGCCGCGTATTTCCCAGGGGATCCCGATGCTACTTCCCAGTCTTCGTTAGAGGTGCCAACCTTTCTGTTGGTGATTTGCATTTCTCGCAAGGTGATGTACGTAAACCTTTCTATCATAAAGCGTTTCCCCCATGTAACAGAATGCTGATATTTGCCTAGGGAGAGGTATGCCGGCTCATCAGCGCCAATGCAGTCGTATCTGACGTTCATAACTCAGCTCTCTTTCTGTGGTGCCATTGAAATGGTGAGGTATATCCCCATCCTCTGCAATCTGGATCACCCAATGCTAGTCACAGGCTGGCATCATCAAGTTCAAGACCAGCATTATCAAAGGTGGGGTCGAAAAGTTCGCACTGAAACAACCAATTTTCTTGGTATGTAGTAATGATTTCTCATCTGTTTACGTATTGAATTCGTCGACAGCCATCACCTGTGGACCCCCTGTACTCGGCCAAGGTAAGCCAACCCAGCCATGATGTTTCGATAGTGGCGCTAAAATGTAACGAAGCTTATCTTCGAGGGCATCAGTGTTGACATCCGTGTGTCATAGAAAGTGTTCATTCCCTGCTGATCTTTAATGAAAAATCAGACGGCGATGGAAAACAATACAACATGGATGCGTGAGTTTGATGCTTCAGTGCTGACATGCTGAGGCTGACACGTTCTCAGTACCGTGGCGTACAAGCAGGCTGCGCTCAACACCATCACATATTTGCAAAAGGTAGGCGTCCTTAGTGTGCCGCGAACCTAACTAACGAGTGTTGCTAGATTGGCTACAGTGAGTGACCTTTTAGAATCTGCTGTATCCAGATATAACGGCATTTGGCGACATTCAGCACGTGAACAAGCCTGTAAATTTCCGATCGTTCGATAGGAGTTGGTGCTTGTTCTGACTCGATGCTTTACTACATAGATCTCCTCCTTTCGGCCGCCCCGGTTGAAAGCCATGTCGGTGCCGTCGTGGTACGTATCCAAGCTCTCACTTGGAATGCCCATGGTTCACGCGTACGCTCCTATGACAGGACTCTCCCAACGCCTGTGTCACGCTCGCGCTACCATTGGGAATTTTCGAGCACGTACGTCGAGTTCCTCCTTTGCGGCCCCATGAAATTTCAATATTGACATTCCGCAGGACATTTTACCCAAAGTAGAAGGGCTCAAGAAGCTTGACTTTGGGCAATGTGCAGTCCGTAGTGACGGTGTACTCTAAACAATCGTTCGCACACGATTTGTCGTGGTGGACGAAGACCAAATGTATACAAGACTAAGGAACGAATGCTGATCATATACAGCGTGGTTATATACGAAGTGATTCCGGACACTTGGATACATACTTAAGTGCATGGTGTTCTAAGGGCGTGCCTGCTCCACCAACTTCAGGTCTTGCGACGCACATACCTCCCAGACGGCCTTCAATACCTCCGTGGTAGTCCCGGGGTGGCATCATGGCACCGCAGTGATCCAAATGGTCGAAAAGGAGTTTTTTGCGACCTTGGTTGCTTGACAGTACCAAGGCAATTTCCAGATCACGAAGGTCACGTTCCGGAATCTTATTCATCTCGTCGCGGAGCTTGATCAGGAGTGCGTTGAAGGACTCACCGAGTGCAGGTGCAAGGATCCCAAGCAATTTATCGTTGAGATCTTCGTTGCCAATTCGAAGGATCTCCTTCAGCATGGCTGGCGGATCTTGGCTAAGGATGGCACGATGGAGGAAGCGAACTCGCAGTTGGCAGCAAGTGTTACGAGGCTGACTGTATCGTGTGCGCGGAGTAAAGCTTGGCAAGCAGGGACGAGAACTTTCAACCCAATATCGCGAATGGAGTAAACTTGACCTGGACCCGTGGCTTACAAGATGTAATTGACGAATTGGGGATTGGAGGCAAGCACAAAGTGCTCGTCCACATTTGCAAGCATGATTTGCAAGGCATATACAACCCGTTCCGGAGTTGCAGGCGTCTCCTTGTTGAGTAGATATGAGAGGAGACTCTGGGAGTCCACGCGCACGGCAGTCTTGGTGTTTTTTCATCTTCATCTGCTCTTCGATTGAATTGAATGCGTCGACACTGGTCGCCAGTTGGACAAGGCAGCTGGCGAAGAGCCACGCGGTTTTCCACTCTCGTCTGCTTTACCTACCGTTTCTTTGAAAGCGGCAAGCATCCAGGGATTGATGGAAGAACTCCTAATAACCTGGTTAAACTGCAGAGTAGAGGCGAGTCTGGAAAGTACAGTCAATGGCACGATGAGGTGCTGATGGACCTCGGGAAGACGGGTACAGTTTATCCAACCCTTGCTAGGATTGCCAAGGATGTGTGTTCAATTCCAGCATCATCTGTTCCATGTGAATGCTTATTTTCTGCTGGTGCTGAAATTGCAATGGACTGCCACTCATGTTTAGGCTCAGATGTATTTGAGGAGCTACAAATGATGAAACATGCCTGGCATGGGTCAATTGTCAATTGGGCAGCAGCCAATTCAGAGGAGATTGAGGGTGCTTTTCTACAAGACTGTCAGGAGCTCTATGAGTTGAAGAAGGACATTGCACAATCAGATATTCAGGTTGACAAGAATGCTCACTTGTAGTTAGCTAGATGTTATTGTACTATAGTACTACTATGTTTTTAAGACCAGTTGCAACTGGTTTTCCACCAGTTCATCCATAGCAAGAATTTTTTTGGACCAAGACCAAGACTGGCAAAAAACTGATGGCAACTACAACTGAGGTCCAGTTGTCAGCAGTCTAAGTCCAGTCCAGTCCACAGTCTTTTTCTGGTTCTTCAACTGGATTTTGAAACACTACATGTTGGGGATGACCCAGGGTGGTTTTTCAGCAGATGGGGCATGTTACACTTGCCTAAGTGTAGCTCTTACTAAAACAAGGGACTAGGGGTTTGTTGGATCAAGTTACAACAGAGGTTCTGCCTTGGAGACAAGAATGGACTTCTGACACCTTGAAGGCTGTTTGGTAGACTAAGGATCCTTCACAAGAGAAGGATATTAGCATGGTTCAAGAGATGAGCAGGCACTTTGTTACGAACTCATCCACTTTCCCTACACTTTCCTACACTTTTCTTATCCTACTTAGGTCGAGAGTTTAAACCCCACACATGACCTTTCTTTTCCATTTCTTTTTCAGGTCATGTAACATGAGTCTAGACCATGACATCATCTCCATGATGATAGTCTGACTCATTCTTATCACATAGCCTCCTTATCTTAACCAATGGCATTTATAGCTCTTATCTCTTGATAGAGTTCAAGCTCTGCCTAAATCTTATCCATACTTGTATAAGTAGACAGACGACTGAGTGATTGTCTCTCAGTCTAATCCACTTCATTATTCAAGCTCTCTGCTTTGAGATGTAGGAGAGATCAAGGAATGAAGAAGATTATGTGGGAACAATCATGAGTCAAAGAGGCAAGGCATGGGAAATAGAAGCAAGGCATGTAGTACACACATGTATCAAGGGTTTGAGAAGCATAGACATGCAACTGGCACATGGATCAAGAGAAGTAGAAATATTGACATGCAGCAAGCACATGGATCAAGAGAAGTGGAAGCACAGAGGTGTGGCTAGCACATGGGGTGAGGCAATGCATGGACCATGAGGAATCCTATGCAGCAGGTAAGGATGATGGTGGAGATTGCAAGGGATAATAGGTGTAGGGGTTCAGAAAGAGTGGTGAGGGTGAAGGGTATAAGCTCTTGGAGGAAGAAAATATTGGGGAGACTGAGCAATCATAACAATGAATGGGGCTATCCACTATGGTGAGAGTAGGGATGAGGGGAAGCTAATTCTTTTGTTACACTCACTGCAAACCATGGTCCAGTGACATGAAAGAAAACAAGGAAACAAGATAAAGTGAATGTCCATTTGATATGTCTGCTCATAAGGCAATGGTGGGCCTAAGATGGTGTCAGCACAACTCCAGAAGGCAGCCTATGCCAATGGGTCTATAACCAACACATAGTACTAGTTCTACATAGGTAGCATGAAAGTGTGCAAGTCCCTCAAGTGGAGATCAAGAGAAAGAGCCTTAAGTGAGGAGCAGAACAATAGAACACAGAAGAATGTGCTTAGGAAAATAGTGTACATGTGGCTTGAGTATTTATATGGTAAGGGCCTAAGCCAAAGATGAAACATACATACTTGGCAGTGAATGTTACAGTATGACCAAAACTGGACTGGATTCAAATACAAACCAGACACTTGGATCTGAATAGTGGATATCCATACTCTTTGTTCTTTTCTTCATTGCTTTCCTGGAAACCCTGGAGGGGAATACCCAACCCTCAGACTACAACTCTTGTCCCGATCCTTCATTGGATGTGCTCAGGGACTCAGGACTACTAGATGGACTTCTCCTTGTTATGCTCACTGTGAACCAGGGGTCCTGCAAAGTGATAACAAGCAAGCAGATTGAAATGGATGTCCATTTAATAGGTCCACTTGGAATGTGATGGTGGGCCTGAGGCAGTATCAGGGCAACACTAGAAGGTGTTATGCTCACTGCGAACCATAGTCCAGCGAAGTGATAACAAGCAGACGAGGTAAGTTGGATGTCTGTTTGATAGAGCTGCTCGTAAGGCGATGGTGGGCCTAAGGCAGTATCGGCGCAACGCTAGAAGGCAGACTATGCCAACAGGTCTATAACCGATGCATAGTACCGGTTCTATGCAGACACAAGGAAGTGCGCAAGTCCTAGGGGTGGAAGCCGAAGGAGAGAGCCTTAGATGCGGAAGCCCACAGGAATGAACACAGAGTGAATTGCATAGAATTAGCTTAAGGTATATGGTACATGTGGCTCGGTATTTATATGGTGTAAGAGGGAGCACGGACTGGGCCAAGTAAGGTAAAAGCGGAGTACCGGAATAAAGGGGAAAGGTACTGCGCACTGGTGACAGCAGAACAAAAGGGAAGTGAAATAACAGGAGGCTGGTCACGGAAGAGCGGAAGTGGCGATGCGGCTAAATGGGGAATGCTGTACGACAGCTGTTACAACTGTAATGATGAAGAATCATACTGCGGGTAACCGTGAGAGAGGGTTACCGTGAATTGGAAATAGAGTCCACTAATAGAATGGTGTAGTGAATAGAATGAGAAAAGGAAAGAAATTGCCACGGGTAGCGGGAGCTCGTAACATTAGCCCCGCCCTTCTAAGGATGATGTTGTTACACTTGCCTAAGTGTAGCCCTAACTTGAGCGAGGCGAAGTGGTGACGAAGACGAGTGGCAAGTGACAAGGGTTAGATCTGAGATCTGGGTTGCTTAGACGTAGCTAGCAATGCTTCCTTCAAGGAGGATGCCTTCCGACGCTTCGGTGAGTCGTGCGGTGGTGAACGCTGATAGACTTCTTGTAGAAGACTGGAGGACTGTTGAACGA